>JAVTVY010010067.1:0-42637 GCA_036873755.1 Hanleya hanleyi
CGATGTCACAAACTAATGTCAGGTCAGGCGATCTGTCTGATATGATGTCAGAAACTAATGTCTGGCCAGGTGATCTGTCTGATATGATGTCACAAACTAATGTCAGGCTAGGTGACCTGTCTGATACAATATATCACAAACTAATGTCAGTCCAGGTGATCTGTCTGATACGATGTGTCAAACTAATGACAGGTCAGGTGATCTGTCTGATGCGATATATCACAAACTAATGTCAGTCTAGGTGATCTGTCTGATACGATGTGTCAAACTAATGTCAGGTCAGGTGATCTGTCTGATGCGATATATCACAAACTAATGTCAGTCCAGGTGATCTGTCTGATACGATGTGTCAAACTAATGTCAGGCCAGGTGACCTGTCTCATATGTCACAAACTAATGTCAGGCCAGGTAGTCTGTCTGATGTGATGTCACAAACTAATGTCAGGCCAGGTGATCTATCTGATATGATGTCACAAACTAATGTCAGGCCAGGTGATCTGTCTGATGTGATGTCACAAACTAATGTCAGGCCAGGTGATCTATCTGATATGATGTCACAAACTAATGTCAGGCTAGGTGATCTATCTGATATGATGTCACAAACTAATGTCAGGCCAGGTGATCTATCTGATATGATGTCACAAACTAATGTCAGGCTAGGTGATCTATCTGATATGATGTCACAAACTAATGTCAGGCCAGGTGATCTGTCTGATGTGATGTCACAAACTAATGTCAGGCCAGGTGATCTATCTGATATGATGTCACAAACTAATGTCAGGCCAGGTGATCTGTCTGATATGATGTCACAAAGTAATGTCAGGCCAGGTGATCTGTCTGATATGATGTCACAAAGTAATGTCAGGCCAGGTGATCTGTCTGATATGATGTCACAAACTAATGTCAGGCCAGGTGATCTGTCTGATATGATGTCACAAAGTAATGTCAGGCCAGGTGATCTGTCTGATGCGACATGTCACAAACCAATGTCAGGCCAGGTGATCTGTCTAATATGATGTCAGAAACTAATGGCAGGCTAGGTGATCTGTCTGATATGATGTGACAATCTAAATGTCAGGTCAGGTGATCTGTGTGATATGATGTCACAAAGTAATGTCAGGCCAGGTGATCTGTGTGATATGATGTCACAAACTAATGTCAGGCCAGGTGATCTGTCTGATGTGATGCCACAAAGTAAATGTCAGGTCAGGTAGTCTGATGTGATCATCACAATAAACTAACCTCTATCAAGGACAGATAAAATATGTGAACCAGACTTAAGATTTTAAATTCTAAGTACTGAGTAACATCACACAAAGCTAAAACACTTCACCATTCTTGATGTACACTATCCTAGCCTGCCGACATTTCTATTGTATAGAAAGATATTTGAAAGGAAAATGTGAAAACCTAAATACATTTTACAATCAAAGTGTAAAATCATGGGAAAATATCTGTACATGTATATCAGTCTCTAGATTTGATGGATTGGTTCTGGGACCCACCACATTTCTATCACTAGTCTATATCATGTGAATGATTTGATACTCTATGGAAGATTAATGACTTTTAGATAGGATCCTCCACTCAACAACTGTATACATGTACATGTATATAACAGGTGGCCGAGTGGTCTAAGGCGCTTCGCTGGTGACCGCTAGCCTCACACCGCTGAACCGGCATGGGTTCGAGCTCAGCTGGTTCATGTGTGGAAGTTTGTCAGTTACTTGCGGACAGGCGGTGGTTCTCTCCGGTACTCCGGCTTCCTCCACCAACCAAAGTGACTGTCACCATATGAGTGAAACAAACTTGAGTGTTATATTAAGCCAAATCTCCGTCCCTGTATATAACAGTACAAATAATATACCTGGTTCTCCTTTCCCAATTGGAAATTTTTTTATGTAAACGTAGATTTTAGATTTATTCTACAAGCTCCTCATGATGAGATACATGCTGATGAAATTTCCCGATGTTTGTGGTGAACTCAGTTCTCCCAATCAGTATGCTTGGTTAATAGTGACTATCGGGTTTGTTAACATACATGTTATATACATGTATCAGGGTGGCATCGAACAATACCAACAAGTTTATATCCCAGGTGTTGAACCATGAAGAAAACATTTATTTATTATTCTACTTTGGTTAAGCCGACAACCGCCTGGAATAGGGCCAAAAAGTGTCGAGTATCAACCATAATTGTGGTATTCTAACCAGGAGATTTGAACCGAATGATAAGCCATTTGTAAGAAGTGGGGGCTAAATATATAAACACCTATTTTATGACTGTACTCAATCTTGTGTTCACAATTACACAGGTCACCAGCTTTGCAAAGGCGGACAAATTTTGGCACCTTGTAGACGTCAATAATCCCACTCCGCAACAAACCGCTGTATTGTGAGCAAAGTAACAGTGACACTCTCTTCAATAGGAGCTCAACCAGATTGCTAAATTCGCACATGTCAGTAAACCTACCGGGCTAATAAATATACCTTTTTTTCTGGCATAGTTTTCACTTGATTTGCTGGTAAAGCAGCAAGTACATGCAACAGTAAACCGTTCAGTAAAGCAGCAAGTACATGCAACAGTAAACCGTTCAGTTTTGATGGTGCACATTCATATCCATATGTGAGACTTGTGGAAGTTAAATAGTTGGACATGTAAGTATATAAAGTAAGACTTACTTTTCTAAGAATATTACTGGCGTGACATGTCTATGTTACCCTATAGCCATATTATCCACAAGCCCTGTTTTAAGTCCAGCACGGACACCGGCGTCCAAAAAATGGAGAAATTTTCTTGTATCCGGGGAACAATATCAAAGTTTTCTGATGCTTGAAACAGGATCCAAATATTCAGCTTGTTTAATATTTGGAGGCAAAACTCAGACTCGGCATTCAAAACTCCTATGTTTTTGGATTCAATTGCCAGCTACATTTACATCATCCAATCGGCCCTGGAGTAGACAGGGGAACAGCTACATGTATTAACCATGGCATGATGATATCATGTGACATTGCCAGTTAGCAAGGAGTGGCGAAAGAACCGCATCCGAAGACACCCGTGTGTGGATAAATTTTCTTCTAAATTCGCTGGCGTCAGAGTACTCGAGTCCAAAAACTCACATGTGCATTGGACTTATTGGATTATGATCTTATATAAAAACACAAACACACAGATGACATCCAAACTAAATCTATTTATAAACCATACATATTAAAGCTAATGATAATTACAAGAAGCACACGCATTAATAAATCCACAGAACATTGAAGGAATTAGCTTATTCTTCAATGTGTTTATATTTATCAACCTTCATATTCCAAATGTCGTAACAAAAAAAATGTTGATGTATGTAAAATGAAGGAATATTGAAGATTTGTTGCTCATCATGACATGCTCTTAGCACCACCATTGCTCCACTGAGTGACTGCTATTTATGACAGTTAAAACAAATTTTTCCCTTTATAAAGAAGTATGTGTGATGTTTACATGAGAAAAACTCCTTTGTGTTTGACGGTAATAAACTAAGCTAACTTTTTCTTCAGCTCAAATTTGCAAAATTTTATTTTTCTTGAAGAATACAAACTAAAATATCAGCCTGGGAAAAATTATGATGGTCTGTTACATGAAACTGAATTTATGGTTCATCAAAATGTCCTCTCTGGCCTATTTTGGTATTTTTGAGGCATTTATAGAGTGGATTTTCTCTTTGGTGGTTTCCGGGTGTGAAAAGGAATAGAAACCAGACGTCATGATATGACTGAAATAGTGTTGAAAACGATGTTAAATCACATTCACTCACACTCACTCTCTTGTAACACAATTATGACACCTCAAACCAAAATTTCATTTTTTCTTTGTGCAAGATATTAGGAAATTGATCATTTGAAAGTATCAAATTTGATGTTGGTTCCTTTCATTCATCATATTTTTGTGACGAGAAAATCTTCTCTATAAATGCCTAAAAATACCAAGGCAATATAGGCCAGGGAGAACATGTTGATGAATCATAAATTCATTTTCATTGAGCTGGCCTTCGTAATTTTTATCCAGATTGATACTTCAGTTTGTATTCTTTAACAAAAATATGGTATTGTAGGTTTTGGATTGAAAAAAAAAAAAAAAAAAATCGGCTTTAATTTTACCATCACAGAGTTTTTTCATGTAAACATCACATATCTTTTGGTTGAGCTATTATTGTCTACAAAGACACGTACACAGTAAAAAATGAACTTTCTCAGTGATACATTGTATAAGCTGCACTTGTCCATGCATTGTTTAAGCTACACTTGTCCATACATTGTATAAGCTGCACTTGTCCATATATATACATTGTATAAGCTACACTTGTCCATATATTACCCCTCAGCCCATAGGGCTGTAGGGTCTTGTCGTTGGCATGTACGTCTGGTCGGCCGGACGGACGGCCGTCTGTCAACAATTTTTTGTCCGGGCTAGATCTCAGTTACTATTTGACTGACAGTTCTGATACTCACAGTGAATATCCCTAGTATCCCAGAGATGTGCACTGTCATGTTTATTCCATGTTACGTCATTTCTTTACAGAGTTATGGCCCTTTGAAATTTCGCGTCACTAACTTTTGTCCGGGCTAGATCTCAGTTACTATTTGACTGACAGCTCTGATACTCACAGTGAATATCCCTAGTATCCCAGACATGTGCACTGTCATGTTTATTTCGCGTTACGTCATTTCTTTACAGAGTTATGGCCCTTTGAAATTTTGCGTCACTAACTTTTGTCCGGGCTAGATCTCAGTTACTATTTGACCGACAGCTCTGATACTCACAGTGAATATCCTTAGTATCCCAGACATGTGCACTGTCATGTTTATTTCGTGTTACGTCATTTCTGTACAGAGTTATGGCCCTTTGAAATTTTCCGTCACTAACTTTTGTCCGGGCTAGATCTCAGTTACTATTTGACTGACAGCTCTGATACTCACAGTGAATATCCCTAGTATCCCAGACATGTGCACTGTCATGTTTATTTCGCGTTACGTCATTTCTTTACAGAGTTATGGCCCTTTGAAATTTTGCGTCACTAACTTTTGTCCGGGCTAGATCTCAGTTACTATTTGACCGACAGCTCTGATACTCACAGTGAATATCCCTAGTATCCCAGACATGTGCACTGTCATGTTTATTTCGTGTTACGTCATTTCTGTACAGAGTTATGGCCCTTTGAAATTTTCCGTCACTAACTTTTGTCCGGGCTAGATCTCAGTTACAATTTGACTGACAGCTCTGATACTCACAGTGAATATCCCTAGTAACCCAGAGATGTTGAGTACTACACACACACACTCGACTCTTCCCTGGAATAGATATTGTCCGGGCTAGATCTCAGTTACTATTTGACTGACAGTTCTGATACTCACAGTGAATATCCCTAGTATCCCAGACATGTGCACTGTCATGTTTATTTCGCGTTACGTCATTTCTTTACAGAGTTATGGCCCTTTGAAATTTTGCGTCACTAACTTTTGTCCGGGCTAGATCTCAGTTACTATTTGACCGACAGCTCTGATACTCACAGTGAATATCCCTAGTATCCCAGACATGTGCACTGTCATGTTTATTTCGTGTTACGTCATTTCTGTACAGAGTTATGGCCCTTTGAAATTTTCCGTCACTAACTTTTGTCCGGGCTAGATCTCAGTTACAATTTGACTGACAGCTCTGATACTCACAGTGAATATCCCTAGTAACCCAGAGATGTTGAGTACTACACACACACACTCGACTCTTCCCTGGAATAGATCTTCATCTATGAAGAACTATTCACCAGATCTTTACTAACTTTTCTTGAGGTATCGATCCACACAGTCTTGGATCGATATCCCTTCACAGGATTGATGACTGAAGCCGGTACTAGCAAATACTAATCGTTGAGTATTCTCTTGAATCAACATTAATACATATGTGGGTAAATAAATTTGACAGAATTCAGCAGATTTTTATGTCAACCTGTTATTCGCTGGACATATTGTGCTGAGGGGTCAAAGCACCTTTTAGGTGCAGCCTCATGTTGTATAAGCTGCACTTGTCCATACATTGTATAAGCTGCACTTGTCCAGACATTGTATAAGCTGCACTTGTCCACTGTACAATATGACCCATAGAAACAAAATAGGTTCTAATGGTTCTTCTTTGTATAGGATGTTTTGGATACAATTTCAACTGAATTTTTCGTTTACCTACCTGATCTGTTGACGAAAATGTTATGCAAGTTATCTTCCCTGAGGACAAGGCGCTAATCTGTAGGTATTGTTGGATGGTAAAAATGTTGACAGAAACTTCGCTCGGTACAAATATTCAGCACATGCTGACGGGGGTTCATAGACGTCAAAATTTTTACCACCCTAGTTAAAATATTGTTTTTTTTTCCGACTCCATTTCAGTTTTTTTTACCCCTCGGCCAACTTTGGCCTAGGGGTATTGTCATCATGTACGGCTGTCCGTACGTCCGTCTGTCCGTACGTCCGTATGTCCGTCTGTCTTGCCGTACGTCCGTCCGTCCGTTACCGCGATATCTACAGAACCGTTTCATGCATGGCAACCAAACTTGTTACATCTATTTATCTTCACGTAAATCAGAAGCCTATCAAAAATGAGTCATCTCGGACAATATTTTGCAGAGTTATGCCCCTTTTTACAAATTTTAAATCCATTGATGATTTGTTATTGTGATAATTTCAGAACCATTCCATATACAACATCCTAACGTGATACAGTTGTTTCTCTTGACCTGAACTAGATGCCTATCGAAAATGAGTCGTGTCAGAAAGTATTTTCCAGAGTTATGCCCCTTGTCTAATAAAATCCACTAATTCCTATGTTAAGTTTGCATATAATTTCTATATCATGTTTGTATACTACCACATTTATTTATTGATTGGATGACTGATTTATTGATTTATTCTCTTACACAATGCGAAGAATGCCTGCAAATCTGTTTTGAAAATGACACTAGATGCCTATATCGTACTAACAAGTTTTTTTATCAGTAATTATAATAAACAAAATTTATTCACAACATGATTTGTAGTTTTACTTTTTTGTTTTGCTAACAACCTAACCTAACAACACTTTTTAGTTGCCACACGTCATTTTATATTCCCACCGCTTAAATGTTTCCTCAAATTTGGCTCTCTTCTAATGATTTCGATTTCAGCAATTTTAGTTGTGTTTACCAAGATATGACAAACGTATATCTATAGTGTATGTATTTATTCCAGAAACAAATTAATTTAAGGGGAGGAAAACTTTTTTTTTTTTTCAAAGAAAGTACACTTACAATACCAGGGGTAAATATTTCTTCCCACAAGCCAATCAATTGGTAGAGACATCCTTACATTATAATAGCTGGGGTTCAGAGCCGAGGGGTTTAGATAGCGCAGCTTCATGTCTGTTTTTACGGCCACTCCACTAAGTTGTATTGAGTTTTTGAAATTTTTTACCACCCTGCATATCCATCCCAATTATAACAATTATAGTACCATTGAAAAGTAGGAAAGAGGCAATAAGCCAATGGGAATAACAACTTCATCTTATAATGAGCCTCAGAAATTAGACTCAGTGTCAATTCCATAGTATAAATGGTCTTTTGCGGTAATGAAGATACAAAGAACGTGAAACGTCAATGAACTAAAAATATCATCATTTATGTTGCTTATGACTGATAAGACATTTGAGATCATTCAAGATTAAAATAAGAGCTGAGTGAATGAAGAAATTGGAGAGAGTAAATTTGGACATAAATTAAAAACATTGTGGGATAGAAAAGAATGTTGTTTATCTAATCTAGTCCACTGGTACTATAAGGAATTTGTAGAAAAAAATAAACAGAGCTAAAAAAAAAAATTGATTCCAAGTCCATGTAGGAAATCATTTTTTTTTCCCCCAACTTATTTGGTATAAAAAAGTTACCTCCCTTGGACCTCGTGTCTGCAGCAACAACAACAACAGCAACAACAACAACAGCGACAAGAGCGACAAACTTAACACAAACATTCAAAGATAATTATCATACAACGCTTGCAAGAGACGCTATAAAATCCTTACATCACCAGGCGACCTCCGGAGAAGATCTAGCAGCTGTCAAGGATGGGGAATCTTGAACTCGCACTTCAACTTTACATCCCTCGCCGTCGAGTTTCAGCAAAAAAAAAAAAATCCCGCCCCCTCTCGTGGAGTCAAATTTACATCGGGGTCCGGTAATTTCTTGATGCTCATTGGCTAACGACTTCTGATTATGCGAAGTCATTGAATCGACAATTCCCGGCCCCAAAAATATATCTCGGAAACCTTTCCGTCGGGTATTGCTAGTAACTGGAAGCATACGTCGAGGTGGAATCCAGAAGAACTCGCGGAGATGGAAATTATTTTCAGAATTGGAAATCCCCATACCTACTGTCGAAGGCTCGGCGATGGTTTTCATCTCATTGAAATGATTGGACCATTCGTGGATTGAGTTTTCGTCAAAAATATTGAGTATTTCTTGTGCAAAATGTAACCTTTTGAGTTTTTTACCCCTCAGCCTATTAGGCTGCGGGGTCTTGTCATTGGCATGTACGTCCGGTCGTCCGGTCGTCCAGTCGTCAACAATTCTTGTGATCGATCTAGAAACCGAACCGTTGCTTCTAGAGACTTCAAATTTGGTATACAGAATTGTTGGGTGGTCAACCACAAGCCTATTGAATCTGGACCCGATTGGTTGGAAACTTTGGCGGCCATCTTTAATTTATGCGAAACCATCACAGCTTTCTCGTTACCAAGCTTTTTTTAGAACGACTTACCCTAGGCACACCAAACTTGCCGTGCACATCCATATGCTCATGACCCAGAACCTTATTGAATCTGGACCCGATTGGGTGGAAACTTTGGCGGCCATCTTTAATTTATGCGAAACCATGAATCTTGTGTTTCTCGGAAACCATTTTGCTGTTCAGTGTGAAACTTTGTAGAGATTATCGATACATCAAGAAACTTTGAAGGAATGACCAAACCAGTTTCCTGATTAGGTGAAAGCCTTGGTGGCCATCTTTAATTTATGCAGAATCTTTAATGATGTATTTCTTTGATACCATTGAAGTGTTCTATACGAAACTTCTTGTTACCAAGCTTTCTTTAGAACGACTTACCCTAGGCACACCAAACTTGCCGTGCACATCCATATGCTCATTACCCAGAACCCTATTGAATCTGGACCCGATTGGGTGGAAACTTTGGCGGCCATCTTTAATTTATGCGAAACCATGAATCTTGTGTATCTCGGAAACCATTTTGCTGTTCAGTGTGAAACTTTGTAGAGATTATCGATACATCAAGAAACTTTGAAGGAATGACCGAACCAGTTTTCCTGATTAGGTGAAAGCCTTGGTGGCCATCTTTAATTCATGCAGAATCTTTAATGATGTATTTCTTTGATACCATTGAAGTGTTCTATACGAAACTTGGTATACAGCATCGATGTATCAAGAGACTTGACTTGCACTGAATAACCACATCAATTCTTCTGAGAGGCGGGAAGGATGGCCGGCCATTTTTAATTTATGCAAAATCATTAATGATCTCTATATCTGATACCGTTTAAGTGCTCGATATAAAATTTGGTAAACATCATCGATGCAGCAAGATACTTATGATGAATGACAGAACTGGTTTCTCTGATTGGGTGGAAATCTTGGTGGCCATCTTTAATTTATGCAAAATCTTTAATGATATATATTTCATATACCATTTAAGTGTTCTATATGAAACTTGGTATACAGCATCGATGTATCAAGACACTCGCAATGAAGATCAGTTCCTCTAAATGACCGGAAGGATAGGCGGCCATCTTTAATTTATGCAAAATCATTAATGATCTCTTGATACCGTTCAAGTGCTCGATGTAAAATTTGATATACATCATCAGTGCATCAAGAAACTTACGATGAATGACAGAACTGGTTTCTCTGATTGGGCGGACTTTCTACATCACTAAGGAGCCACTGTTCAGCGACTAATGTTGTCATACTTGGAGGCTTCAACAATGACTTTGCTGTCGACTCGGCTGAAACAACCAAGATAAACGACTTCTTCCAAGAGCATGGGCTCTTTCCCTTAATCCCCACCCCAACCACAGATCTTAGGACAACCATTGACCAGATTTTCACCAATTTCAAACTCACAGATATACAATTTGATGTCCATGAAACATATTATTCATATCACAAGGCTGTTCGGATTGCCATCCACCCATCCTCATCCTCTGCTTGATCACAGATGGAAAGAGACAGACAATCAACAGGTACACAGGGATTCATACAGTTATTGCTATCAAAGACTTTTATTATTGTTTAGATTATTATTAGGGTTCAAAGCCAAAATGGCTTGAAGCCTTTTGTTTTTGTTCAGAATATTTCTGTTCTTCCGCCATATTTTTGCACACGCTATGTCAAAATATTTATTATAATCCTTCAATGCATCCAACATCCCACACTGAATTTATCATATTGTAATCTTTTACAAGCCACTGCTAAAGCATCTTCTGCATTCAACCAAATCTTTCAGGCTTTTACATATGCATTTTTCATTCATTGTGTACCAATATACACTGACTAAAACTGTCTGGCTGAGGGGTTGTTGCACCTTTTAGGTGCTGCCTCATGTTACTGTCAGTATTCAGTTTTTTACTAATCTTTACAGCCGAATAACGGTGGTAAAACTTGACGTCTATGAACCCCTGGCTGACCAAGCAGCATGTGCTGATTCTGTGCCGAAGCATAATGTTCTGAATATAACATTGCATAATATTTTGTAAACAAAAGATGATGTACGAGCTGCATCATGCAGTATGTATATTAAAGGTTATAGAGGAGGAACGCCATTTCCTCTACCAATGCTCTAGATAACCTCAGAAATATCTTAAGGCCGGTTCACACCTTTGCGATAAAATTTTGATCAGATTGCAAGGAATCGGCTACACTTTCATTGCTAGTCGGATGTATCAAACTGTTTTGATTTCTCGCAACTCGATTCGTAAGCAATCGGAGATGATCACGAAGGTGTCCCGGCTGTATCACAACTGACAGTTTCTCTTCAGCCAATAAATGCTCAAGATTTCAGTCACATGTTAGCTCAATATGACATATATGTTGCTAGTGGTAGCATCAACAAATATTGTCACATGATCAGTTTCATTTAGATTTTCTTAATTCTTATAATGACGTTGCGAGGGTGTGCAACAAAGTTTTTCTGCGGACGAAATCGAGAGTATTTGTCCAATTCAGGTGCTTCTGACAGAATCGAATAGCTGTGCGTCGGCTTTAACATAAACAAATTATTTCCAAATTTGGTATGTGGGTACCTTGCCTCCAGATCTTGCTTGGAAGTGTTTTTCATGCCAATCCACCTATATAAACACCTCAACAAAAGTAAGTTCCCCCCTAAACATTGGTTAATATTTTCTAAGATATTTATGCGATTGTAACGAGATTTGTCACAGAGCATTAGTTTGACCAGTGCAACAATCAGTGAAAATTATTACCATGTAGGTGGTGCTATGCCTGAATGAACATGAATTCAATGCAAGACGGTCGCATTTCAAAAATTGCAAAACAGATTATCAAAGACAGATTTTATTCAAACACGAACAAATCCTAACAGGTAGAGCAAAGACAGTGCTATCTAATCACACAGTTTGACTAGAGCAACAATCGGTGAAAAAGATTGCCCTGTAGGTGGTGCTATGCCTGAATGAGCATGCATTGAATGTAAGACAGTAGCATTTTCATAAATTTCAGAACAGATTATTAAAGACAGATTTTATTCAGTAACGAACAAATCCTAACCGGTAGAGCAAAAACAGTGATATCCAATCACATGATTTGACCAGAGCAACAATCGATGAAAAAGATTACCCTGTACGTGGTGCTATGCCTGAATGAGCATGCATTGAATGCAAGTCAGTAGCATTTCCGTAAATTGCAAAGCAGATTATCAAAGACAGATTTTATTCAATAACTAACAAATCCTAACCGCTAAAGCAAAGACAGTGCTATCCAATCACACGGTTTGACCAGAGCAGCAATCAGTGAATATGATTACCCTGTAGGTGGTGCTATGCCTTAACCCTGTCAGGCCTGGAAGGCCATTATGGCCCTCTCCTACCAAACTTTCTCTCCTATCTCCGGAGCGACAACAAAATGAAAGCAGACTTTTTAGTTTGTCATATTGGGGTCAGTTTGGACATATTTGCATACCCCCCCGAACAGAGGATCATGGGTAAATCCAAGATGGCGGCCATGTGATGTACCAGAAAAGTGATATTTTCATCAGTTTTCTTCAAACGTTCTGCTTTTCCTCGCGGAAAAGTGGGTGAAAATGGTTTTATTTCGCATCGGACTATTATTTACTAATTTATCATGCAGTGTTTGCAAAGAATATACATAAATAAAAAATTCGAAAAATCTGACCAAAAAAATCGACCAAAAATGCCTTTTTGAAAATGACGTCACAGTGACGTCATCAAATGTTTGCATCATGTTCTGGTAGAGCGTGACCCAAGGGTGTATTGTGGTAAGTTTCAGCATCCAATCTCCAGAGGTAAGAAAACTATTGGAGGGGGGGGGAGAATACGGTAGCGCCCTAGACCTGGACAGGTCCCAAATGTCCCAGTGATTTACTCATGGTCCTCTGTTCTGGGGGTATGCAATTACGTTCAAAATGACCCAAATATGACCAACTAAAAAGTCTGCTTTCATTTTGTTGTCGCTCTGGAGATAGGAGAGAAAGTTTGGTAGGAGAGGGCCATAATGGCCCTCCAGGCCTGACAGGGTTTAGGCATAGCACCACCAACACGGTAATCATATTCACCGATTGCTGCTTTGGTCAAACCGTGTGATTGGATAGTGCTGTCTTTGCTTTAGCGGTTAGGATTTGTTCATTATTGAATAAGATCTGTCTTTAATGATCTGTTTTGCAATTTATGGAAATGCTACCATCTTGCATTCAATGCATGCTCATTCAGGCATAGCACCATGTACAGGGTAATCTTTTTCATCGATTGTTGCTCTGGTCAAATCGTGTGATTGGATATCACTGTTTTTGCTCTACCGGTTAGGATTTGTTCGTTACTGAATAAAATCTGTCTTTAATAATCTGTTTTGAAATTTATGGAAATGCTACTGTCTTACATTCAATGCATGCTCATTCAGGCATAGCACCACGTACAGGGCAATCTTTTCCCCGATTGTTGCTCTAGTCAAACTGTGTGATTGGATATCACTGTCTTTGCTCTACCTGTTAGGATTTGTTCGTGATTGAATAAAATCTGTCTTTGATAATCTGTTTTGCAATTTTTGAAATGCGACCGTCTTGCATTGAATTCATGTTCATTCAGGCATAGCACCACCTACATGGTAATCATTTTCACTGATTGTTGCACTGGTTAAACTAATGCTCTGTGAGAAATCTCGTTACAATCGCATAAATATCTTAGAAAATATTAACCAATGTTTAGGGGGGAACTTACTTTTGTTGAGGTGTTTAGATGATGCCTCCAGGGAGCCAAGTGAAACAAATTTTTGTGGACAATAACTTTTGAAACCAGAATGGATTCTTTACGAATTTGGTATATGGGTACCTTACCTCAAGATCTGGCTTGGGATTGATTTTCATGCTGATCTACCTGTTGGTAATTTCACCACCATAATGCTTCCAGGTCAATTCACTATTTTCAATGTCGGGGGAAATTCAACTGCTCAGGTTTTCATTTGAATTCACATGTTGCTCTACAGTATACATATGGACATGTCCGGTCAGAATTAGATATTAAGATTTACTGCTTTCCATTGGCCAATTCAGTTTTCTCCATCATGCTTTTTGGGGAAAACCCAAGCTATGAGACAATCTGTACAGCAATGCCAGCATGATATGATATGGTAGAAAATGACATGGTATGGTAGAAATGAGAATACACATACGGTAAGTTCCCTAAGTATTCGTGACCGGAAGTGAATATCGCAGTCGTGAAAAACTGATCACTTCCGAATAGTTTGTGCAGGTCAGTTCAGAAAAACGGACGTTTTCGTAAATTAGAGTCCCCATATTAAATGCCCATACTGTTCGACAATGAAAGGTCACAATACGTTGACTGGTGTTTCTTTAATTTTGTGATATTTACTCCAGACAGCACTCTTAAATGATATAAGATCGACAACCACGGAGACATTCACAGGCTTTGGTGTAAGACCTCCCATTGAAAAGATAATATCCTGGACAAAAGACTGACAATACAACTTGCAGCAGATTCTTTGTCAATTATATTTCGTGAGTCTTAACCAAATCGTTGCCGTACTTTGTGTGTAGAATGACGCGTAATATACTTCGGCGAAGTTCAGTGGTACGAACACGTGTGGTCGAGGGGAAACCCCGAAGCAAAACCCGGGAAATGTTTGCTGTGCGTTTAGATTTGTCAGGCAATAATTCGCAATTGATCAAGGGATAAATAAAGCATTCTTTCTGCCTTTAACCATTAAATTAGGTTCGAATAATTGACTGCAATGATCGGCTGACAATGAAGAGATAAGTTTCATCGGACGCCCGGCCAATTCAAAATCACAAATTTGAGTATATCCTTTTATTAGTACATACGGGACAAGGGCATATTCTGTCACTTAGACATTCTGATATTTTCTTTATTTTCTCTTCAGGACATGCTTGAACTCTTGCAGAATTTTTTCACGGCCGAGAAGATCAGGCACAACTATCCCAGTGACGCCAATGATGTTTACTTGAAAATATATAACGATCTAATGAAGAAACACAGATAACGTCATTGAGAATCAAACCTAATAATTTCTTGATTGCTCTTCATAGGGAAATATTATGGAAGGGCTTTTCAAACTGTTTATGTCAATGAAACGAACAGCAAATTAAGCAAGCGCCCGACACTATCTGAAGACCCATATCAGGGCCAACTCGACTGAGACCCATATCAGGGCCAACTCGTCTGAGACGATATACAATCTTCCCAGCTGGAATGAGCTCATCCCGCCATGAATAGCGGCTAAGCGAAAGACATGAATTGCTTGCCCATTCTAACAATTCACTGTATCCCTTCGATCCTTTATTAACACATGTATGAAAACACTTTCATAGAATTAGGTGGGGTCTGTAGACATGGAAGAATGAAAGTTTCAATATGCCACGTGTTGGTTGTACATTTTCCCGCCATACGGAGTTGCAATAACATCACGTGATCAATACTTGGATAGCATGGCACGTGGGCCAAACTTTCGCTTGTACACGGTTCCCGCTTCATAATATATTCAGCCAACACAACCTCAATATATTATGCCTTGGTAACAGTGAGATCACGACTCTCATGAAAAATAAAAAAATGGTTCAATCTGTTTCAGATGTAAATGTATTCTGGAATATTTCTGACGAAAGACAGATCAATAGATGATGATGACGAAACAGCCAAATGTACAACCGTGTTTTTATGTAATATTACCTCATGGGTTCAGCAAAATTAATTCACATTTCAGACAGTATAATTTAGAGAATAAGTAGACAGAAAACCTATTAGTTTATTCCATCTTTTTATTTTTTAACTTTTAATCTCAACCCACTATTCCGACCTCCGCTTCAGTTGCTATCAAATTACCGCCTATGATCTCGGCTATCTTACGTAAACGTCTCTTCCGACATTCAACTTTTGTGTCAATAATCAAGTCAGAAGTAGAGTAATATCTTCACTAATAGTGTAAAAAAACTCACTCAAAAATTCTAATTTTCAAGGACTTTCAAGGCCATTAATTTTCAATATAAAAATTATGCACTTTTACAAACTTTTAATGACACATGCGAACCACGAAACAATGACACCGTGCACGATGACGCCGTTCCACGCTTTTTACGGCTATGAAGATTCCGATGCAGCCATATGTCACGGTTAATCCTGCACGTCACAGCTTTCCTTTCATGATAATTCTCTGAATAATATCCTCGTTTCTATTTCATCCAGGGGTGATTGAAGAGAATAAGTCTGTACTATTGCTTGTTCCTGAAAAGTTGAATACAAGTGCACAAACTTCTTTCGGTATATGCATCACCGCGAATTCCACGGCCGTGAAATATTCTGAATCGCCGCGTTCGTTGGAAATGATACGTTTCTAAATTATTTTTGTCTGAGAAGTACAAGATATGTTTTCAGTATAATAGCTGGGAATCTCAACATTCGTGTCTTCGGAAAGAAAAATCCGAAGTCGGACCCAAACAAGCGCGTTTCTGGTTTTAGGATGAGGCGCACATGGCATACAGTCGCCAAAATTAATGCAACTTGTGGTTGGGGTTGATCGTAAATCTCTACCCCGTGACTAAGAACATCCGTGGTTCAAATGTCCGGTCAAACTTCAGCATGTTCAAAATGCTCAAAAGTTTGCAAGGTTTATCAAATACTAATTCTAAGGAAAATCAAGGATGACAGTGAGACAATTGATCTCCATGTTTATACTCTGTTAGAACTCTCGAGTCATCATTAAACATTGATTGGACCCATACTTGAATGAGGAGGGACAAAATGAGCTTGTTAAAGATGCATGATGTTAAGACTGGGGCAAGAAGAATGTAATCGATTTGCTGTAAGCACAGCCAGAATGATTGCTGGTTGTCCTTGGTTGGCCAGCGGGGACACCTATAGCTACCCAGGCAGTGTTAAAGCAAAATTAAGAGCTGGTATGTCTACAGCTGCTGTAAGGAATAGTTATGGTTCCCAGTGGAGGCTAACAATTAGAGAAGTGAGAGGGCACTAGTGCTAATCCCCTGATAATGAAGGTAAGGACTTAATTTTTCTGTCTGTGTGACTTGGACAGGCCTGGACATGCAGATAAGGTTGTGGGCACTTTCCCCGGTTGATCTGAGCCACTGTCCAGCTTTGTCATGATACTCTGGCTTCTTCGGGCAACTGGCTGTCATCATATGAGTGAAATAACCTTGAGTGTGACATTAAACTGAATCCCCCCAAGTTTGGTCATATATGTGCATGTACATCTATTGCTGTATCTAAGTTTAATATTTAGTAGGTATATCCTGCTTATCCGATGGATCATTGATTTACATTTATAGATACATGTACATGTATAACCCATAAAGGGGTGAGATCATCATATTGAAAAAAACAACAGAGTACCTTCGTTTGGTATTTACAATGTAGTTTTAATGGAGAACATTGACACAACTTTAGGTCATTCATAAAAATATGCCTGTTGGGCATAACCCACCCACCACATTCAAACCCCCTTTATTCACCATAAGCCTGCCGCCTTTTTCCTCCCTTGACCAATCTGGCCTTGGAGTATTGTCATCATCATCATCTACTCGTGTATGTCTGTCCATCTGCTACTGTTACCACCATTCTCAATTATGAACATGCCTAGACTCACCAAATTTAAATCACACATACATGTTGCCCCTGAGCAGAAGTAATTAATCAGCGAGACTGAGCCACATTTTCCAGATCATTGGGTCAAAATGTGCCAAAAGCATGACAAAATAATTGATCTTTATTGAATTTAGAAATTGAGTAGGTGAAATTTTTTGATGTCAAGAATAACTTGTGAACATATTGAAGAGGTAGTTTGAAAAACAATGAACCACTTTATACAGTACCTCGTGTAGATGGGCAACAATTTCTTTGAAGCACCTATGAATTATATAAAAATAATATATATGAATTTATACTCCATATACTGCAAATCATTTCCCTGATATAAACAGATTTATATTTAGGTTTATGTAGATATAAATAAACCCATTAAGGTCTGAGATTACAGTTATCCTCTCTCCTTAAGACATGGGCGAAACAAAATATAAAAAAAAACCCATAAACCTACTTCATAATTCTGTCAGTTGTGAGGGGTGAGTGAGTGCAGATTGTCTTTGTTTGGTGTTCATAACAGGAAGTATTTATTTACACATTACGTTTGAACAATACCTGATGCTTTATAAACTCCACGTACTTGTCAGTTTCTGTCTCTGTGGCCCTACCTTGATTTGTCGCAACATTGACTACCAAGGTTCAACCATTAAAGGCTATCTTGTCATTAGCAGGTGTGTTCTCTTCCATTGATGCCATTCGCATATTTTTGTGAGGAGTTGGTTCATCCAGTTAACATGTCGAGTGTGTCGGGGTGTCACGGCCGGATCTGAAATGGATCTCAATCCTCCTAACTACTGGATGCTATCATGCTAACCAAGCAGCCAATTTTCAAGCAACTATCAACCATGACAAAACCTGTTTCAAAATAACCTCTGGATGAAGGGTGCAGTATAAGAATAGCATAAAATGTTTTGACCCAATGTCAACCCAGTGTTGACCCAATTTGGTCCTGTCATTGCCCAATATTTTGTTCATTGAGCAATTTAAATGATGTAAACATTTATTCAACAAGATATATTTCAAGATAGTCATTCCAAATAGCTTAAACAATATTACGTTTGCAAAATGGATCATTCTACAGATCAGGTGGACATCAGGTGAAGATTGGGCCAACATCATGCCGACATGAGGTCAACAGTCATTAATTGGGCCGGTCAAGTATATAGTGTTCACTTTTTTCTTGATATTTGTCAATATTTCATTTAAAGTGCCCTTGGGGCTTCTGGGGTTGACCTGGGGTATCGTCGTGCACACCCTATCTGATCAATATTGACCGGGGGTATGTCTTGCTGTGCACACCCCAGGTCGTGAGAAGAGTTAAGGGTCTCAATTTCTCAGACAGCTCATCATTTCAGGGTGTAAAAAGGAATAGGGGTCTCGGGTGTGAAAAGAAATGGGGCCCAAATGTCGTGATATGACTGAAACATTGTTGAAAGCGACCTTAAATATGTTCACTCACTCATTCTACAAATTAGGTGGTGATTGGGTCAACATCATGTCATCATGAAGTCAACAGTAATTATTTCAACCAAGTATTTTGTGTTCACTTCTTTCTTGTAACCCTTAACCCACTCAAAAGGTTGTGTATACATGGCATGTTATCCCAGCACTGAGCACTTCAAGCTACCTGAATCTCTCACATTACACTTACCTGGTAAATGGAATTCTATAGAAGCAATAAGCAACAGATTGTTCTTGATTGGTCAATTCAAATTTTCAAAAAGAAATCCCGGATTTTCATTGGCCTGTTGAAAAAATTTGAAAGAAAATCCAGCCAATCGTAGAGTTTCTGTAAAGGTTCATCATGAATGATAATGTATAAAAATATGAGAAGTTGGATGGATGGATATATATGTAGGAACTAGCCACCACTATTCAAGTCTGTTTTAATTAGCTCTCCTCATTCATGCTTCTGTCCAGAGATATTTGAGTGCTGGGTATTTCAGTCAAAATATGTGTAAATTTGTTCGAGTCCTATGACCTTACTGAGCATGACTGAGTGCCGGGAATTCTGTGTGAGTGCCAGGTTGTTCCACCCAGCACCATGCACCCAGCGTGAGCAGAACCTCATTGAAACTTGTGAAAAATTGGCTCCGCATAAATTCTCTTTTTCTTTGCTGCAAATACTTGCAAACTGAAGTACACAGATTGACCACCATTTCCCCTTAAAATTTATAATCCATCACATTTAATTTTTTTTTTTTTTTATTCTCTCTGTATAACATGCAGGAACACTTTTTTCCAACCATATTACTTTTTATCGAACTGCAAATATCTTTTATGACCCAGTTTAATTGACCATGAGAAAATCTGTACAGTTACATCGTGACTTCACTCTAAGCTAAATTGAGCTTCGGTTCATGAAACAATTAAATTCATGTACATGTATCATATAACATTTTATACATAGAGAATTGGAAAGTTATTCTAAACACATGGATTATAAATATTATGGAGAAATTTGGGTTCCTCTGGGGACTTTATTTTGTTCATGCAGCAAAGAAGATAATTTATGCACTGCCAATCATTGATTTCTCCCAAGCTTTGAAGTAGACAACTAGTTAAAATGGACCAACTTTAGAAATATGAATAAGCTGTGCAGAGTTACATAATATCGACCAACATCTTTAGTCTGTGAAGTGGTACCAGCTATGCATGTAATTAGACCTGAACATCGCAGTGCATACCTGGTTGCCGCATTGTCCTTTGTTAGCCAATCACTACTGCAACTCGCACATAACTCATTCGATTCAGTTTCAGAAGACTACACATTCTCGACGACTTTGATCTGCTTTATTATCAAGGTTACCAAGGTATGGTATTCGTCATCTTAGCTAGCCAAGGGAATTTAACATTCCATTAAATAATTACGCTTAATTAAGAAGATCGATGTGACTCGGCGTCTATTTTGCCCGATGCCAACTGCCTATATACATTGTCACATGTTTGTCTTGTTTGAGAGAGCTGATGAAATGATCTGTTGGTAGTGTTTTGCAAAGAAACCAGACGCAAAGGTAGACCGGAGGGGCACATACATGGATGTGGGATGTGGAGTGAGATCAGATCGCAGCTGTGGAAATAGCTACATCATTTCTCATGCTCATTATTCATGGTTGGTTTCTTTTTTTTAACTGATTAAGATCGGTATTACAAACAGCCTGAACATATTTGAGAGAAATAAGATTGTTGGTAGGCTACTTCGCAGGGGAAAAGGGATCTCTCGCTTGTGATGGGAGTATGGGCCCACCACCGAGGCTTTCGCTTTCAATATCGAGGTAATGGAGGTTTGTCATTGTGATTGCCCCGATTTCTTTCTCTGGGACCAATCAGATGCGGGCATCTCCGACACACCCTAATATACGTCGATAATATCTGATCCGGCAATGGTGTTAATCTCTCAGAATTTTTTATATACGATGGTATCATGTGTTCGGATGATAAACTTGGATTGCATTAATTGGGGAATTATAAATACGGATTTATGGTTACATATAGAGTATTGGTCCTGATTCTAGCTGCATGTAAAAGTGCATGCTAAATCTTTGTGCATGAATTGCACAATTTGAATTTGTATTCATATACCATCTGGTACATCATGTCTATGTTAGTCAACACTGTGTGTTACATTGGCATGGATTATACATGTATGATAAACAGGTGGTGGGGGGTATGTTGGACTCCGGTGGCAAACAGGGAAGTACTGGGAGATGTGCATTATTCAAAATGGGGAAAATACTGCGTGAATTTATAATGAGCATTTATATAGCATTTCTACAGATGGGATCATATGCACGTCTTATCTTATTTTATTGGGTGAACTGTTGACTAACAGGAAATCCTGGGAGATCTCAGATGTGTTAAGCAAAGCTGGGAAAATACTGTGTGAAATTACCCTCTTTTATATAGCATTTCCAGATATCGGATCACATGTACATCTTGGGTAAGTAGACAAAAAGATGGGGAACAATGGGATAAATTGTGGTTGAGAAAAATAGGGGAAATACTGATTTACTGATGTATATATGTAAGATGTGATGCAAATAGGATAATAATATATGAATCTTGAATTGGGTAGATGGATAATATCTATTTTTGGAAATACCAGGATATGATGGGTATAGGTGATTAAGGAAGAGGAAAGGCTGGGTGACTTGGCTGATGTTTTTATGTCCAGTTTATATATCGAGAGGAATTCAGACATTTCTTATCAGTGGGTAGGAGTCATTGGTACAGGTAGGGTAGGGTGATATCCGGGAAAGGGATGCATGACCAGTGTCCATCACATCAGGTCAAACCAAACCAAACCATAAATGAGTGTAATTATAGCTGATTTCGATGTACATGTATATCAGTGTTTACACATCCATGACAAACATTGTATGTACAGGTATGTAGTTGGATACAATCACATCATTCGGGGATGATAAAAAGTAAACCTGGTAAAATAGGGAGAGCTTCCAAATAAAAAGAAAAAAAAAGTTCAACTCCTGTATATACAAATTTAAGTTCTTCACCTTTAAGATAGTGAGCACAAAGTGCAAAAGTTACAGCCACATTTATTCTCTTAAGTTCCGGATGACATAATTTCTATACCCCACCAAAAGGTGTGCTAATGATTACAGGTAATACCTTGCATCCCCTTTTGCCGTCTACAGGGGGAGATGATATATCTCTTAGCAATAGTTTAGTAGATCAAAGGTCACTGGCTCAATAATTTTGAAAATCATTGAAAATTAACATATTTATTCATGATTGGATAGATGAGGAGAACGCAATGTCACAATGCAAAATTGAGGTCAAAGATCAAGATCAAGATCATTGGACGAAGAATCTAAAATATATTGAAATTTACTGTTATTTGTGAGGAATTTGGCCGAATTGTCGAGTACATCCATCCGTCCATCCATCTGTCCATCACAGCTTCATCGTTACCAAGATATCTTCAGAACAACTTACCCTAGGCACTCCAGACTTGCAGTGCACATCAATATGCTCGTGACCCAGAACCCTATCGAATCTGGACCCGATTGGGTGAAAAATTTGGTGGCCATCTTTAATTTATGCGAAACCGTTAATCTTTTGATCTCTTATACCATTTCACTGTTCAGTTTGAAACTTGGTATAGATCATCGGTCTATCAAGAAACTTTTAAGGAATGACGGAACCAGTTTCCCTGATGGGGTGGAAACTTTGTTGGTCATCTTTAAAAACTTTGTTCTTCATCTTTGCTGTTCAGTGTGAAACTTGGTATAGATTATCGATACACCAAGAAAGTTTTAAGGAAGGACCGAACCAGTTTTCGCTGACTGAGTTGAAACTTTGGCGACCATCTTTAATTTATGCAAAATCTTTATTGATGTATATCTCTGATATCATTTAAGTGTTCTATACAAAACTTAGTACATGTATACAGCATCGATGTTTCATCCTCTGAGTGACTGCAAGGATCATGGGCAGTCATCTTGAATTTATGCAAAATCATTGATGATCTCTGATACCGTTCAAGTGCTTGATTTAAGCTTTGGTATACATCATCGATGCATCAAGAGACTTACGATGAATGGCAAAACTAGTTTCTCTGATTGGGTGGAAATCTTGGTGACCACTTTTTATAAATGCAAAATCATTAATGATCTGTATCTCTGATACCATTCCGATACATCAAGAAACTTACAATTAATGACAACCATACATCATCAATACATCAAGAGACCAGTAATGACTGCCGGTTTGTCTGATTAGACGGAAAACTTGGGGGCAGTTTCTGATTGCAAAATTTTTAATAATCTGTATATTTATCACTTGACTGCTTGGCGTTCCTGACGTCTTGAAAGTAGTATGGTTCACATTGAATACATTATGAATGGCTGGCGCCCAGAGCCGAGGGGTTTTCAGATGCGCAGCTTCGTATTTTCTTTAGCAGAAACAGTAGATGGAGATGGATGTGAAGTATCAAAATTGATGTCAAGAGTCAGATGTCAGGGTCCTAAAATCAGGAAATTAATACTTATATACTTATACTTATACTGTGGATTGTAATCAAGGTATAGCTTACGGCAAACAAAAAGCCTTTTGATTTAAGAAACATGTATCACTGTCTGTTGAGGGTGGTTGGGTGGGTTCATGTTCCTGTTGCTTCAATGCATTTTGCTGAGAAGCAACAGGAACCTGATAATGTGATGTCTAGCACTGCAATATCACTGTCTTTATTGCACCATGTAAGCGTCCAGTCTGTGTCTTGTGCGTTGTCCTCAGTGTTTTATAGGGTGGGTGGAGGGTGTCTGGTTCCATGCTGCTTCAAAGATTTCTTCTTTGAAGTAGCAGGAACACAACTGGGCTGGGTGGTGCTTAGTTGGTTCGTCGTGATATAGCTGAAATATTGTTGAAAGCTACGTTAAATTCTATTCACTCACTCAATCATTTTCTGTTAGTCTGTTTGTTCATGCTGCTGTTCGAATGTGAGCCGAGTCTGAGCAAAAATGAGACTTGTATCTTCCTCACTTGGCGCTCAGCTATAAGAGGATAGATCAAGGACAGGTTGGCCTGATGTCAGGATGATGTGACTGAGTCATCGTGATATAACTGAAAAATTTTTGAAAGCGACATTGAACATCTCCAATTCCAGGTACTAAACTTTTGGTATACCTTATTACCCAAGAGTCTACCTCAACACCGAGGGCCGAGGTGACTGCAATCCATACAGTTGAAAATCTAGTTGATGTCCAGCAGCTTCCTAAATCCAGTTCAGTCATTGGAATGTGACCATATTTCAGGTGTGCCTCAAAGTAATGGAAACAATTGAATGAGGATGTGTCTGCATATCTGTCTCTCCATCTGTGTATAGAGATATGTTCTCCATGCCATATATCCCCAGTTTTAGTATAAGGCCTAAGGGTCAAGGGTCACTGAAATCCCAAGTAAGGCATTCTGTGACAGGAGTTTTGAAAACTGTCATCAAATTTGCATGCATATAGAGTCAATTTTGTAATATGAAATGAAAACTTGGAACATTTACTGTCCAAGTGCATGTGGCGGATTCCACGAAAAAGTGTACCACTTTCCGTCAAATTGTCTGTTTCACTGGAAAATGACGTTTGCAACATTAAAAAGTAAAAAAAACTGACTCTGTGTCTTGTACTGTGTTTGCTAAACCCACAAATGTTGGGTAATGTATGCATATCTGAATATAAACAGTTTTACACCGCACATTTCTTACCTGCAGTATAATAGAGAGACAGAAATGTAAATGTTTCTAATGTCATATGTTCTAATGTCATATGTCTGTCCAACTTTTTTTACAATATTCACCACAAAACAAATGTCAATTAAATTAATCAATTAAAGATTTACAGTGGTACTAGCTTGACCTTATTGAGATATATGTACCATTGCCAGTGTATAAAATACCAATACATCGATACTATAAGCGTTTGAAAAACGTTTCTAGTGTCATGTCTGTCCAACTCCCTTAACAGAAATGACACTAGAACGTTTTTGGAAAGGCTCAATATTACAGCATGGGCGATGACATACACCGACAGTGGTACAGATACATCAATATGCTTGGCCTAATTCCACTGAGCATACATGTATGCAAGTGCTTCTGTTATAAGAAATTTCTTGTACATATACGAAATTGATTTTAACGGACAAATGACATTAGTAACACAAATGTTACTAAATGTCATTTAAGTTTTGTTCCGCTAAACTAAAAACTGTACAAATAATTCATAGGGGCACTTGTTTATTTTCATCTTATGCAATTCATTGACACATTTTAGATAATAAGGTACAGGGAACTGTGTTTGTTTATGATGTTTTCCAAGTTATTGGTGTTTCTAATGTCATAATCCGTCAAGGACAGACAGAAATGGGAGTTAGTGGTACAGTTTTGCGTGGAATCCGCCGTGCCATACAGGTATTGCCAGGGCTGCTGAGAAGCTGTTGTAGGGATTATTGAGAATATTGAGCTTGACTTAAATTGGTCTGTTGTAGGGCAATGATCCGCCTGTTTACTGGTGTATTGTCACAGTGTACAGTATGAAATGTGTTTTCCTGGCGAGGTGTCAATCATTTCTATCTCAGACAAAACAGGACCAACAGCTGTCATAATGGGCCATTGACTTCCCCTTCCTTTTCTCCTCTTTGAGGAAACATTGATTCTTCTATCATCAAAGCTTCCAAGTTTTTGTCTTTCAAACTGTACAACCTATATATTATTGGATGTGTCGACAAAATGCGTCTATTATGCTGCTGAAGACGAAAATAGCGTTTTGCAAAGCAATTAATTGATATCCGCCTTGAACGCTTTTTCGCCTCGGCTACATGTATATCTGGTTGGCAGATCACCATTTTCTACCTTTTCCTGTCGTTATCATGTTGAGGGAATCGATGCATGATCAATGTTTTTCCATGGAAGGTTGGGTCATATAACACTGGATTCCTTTGTTGATCGACAAGATGTATGAGGTTTGTGACAGTCTCGATCATTAACTGTTAACTGTACAGCCGGGTTGAAACGAGGTGAAATTGTCTGTGATATCTATCAACACTATAGGCTGGTATATAATCTTGCTAAAATTAGTTGAATTGAACATTTTGGATGTAGGTGAAAGTTCATCAATTATGTCGTGATCCCAGCCAGCATCGGTGTGATGTCATGGCATTTACGTTGCAACCTGTTTCATGGAGATAATGCCTGTTTCTCAACATGGCCAAAGGTGGATAATAGCAAAATGCTCAGAATATATGATTCGTTTGGATATGGGCTTTTTTTTGTCAGATAGTAGCTCAATATAAGTCTGTTATTTGGGGGTCTTTACCATCATGTTTTTTTTGTGCGTGAAAGTTAAATCCTCTTAAAGACTTCCTTTGCAAAGTCTCAATTTCTTTCAATTCTGGCATACATGTAAGTTCTGACCAGCATGGCCTGAAGCAGAATCCAATTTTATAGAACTGTTGTTTCTGTGCACATTGTTGGTCTGTGCGCATCACATGGTGACTTGTGAACCTGCTCGTTAGTTGTTCAGACAGTTTTGACCGATCTGATCCAGATCAGTGTGAGCCAACGAGATCAGTGTGAGCCCCCTGGCCTGGTCAGACATGCTGTCTGGTAACCATTGATCACTACCATTGCTATATAGGTTCATGTCCGATCCTGCATATATTGAGAAGATTATGTGGGGCACCAATATTAACATTTTCACTGCTTAAGACGTCCAGTGCATGTCACCGCTTTCTCTCCTCATTCGGTTTATGACGTGCAGCGTGCGTCAATGTTTGTAGTCGTTTTATGATGGCTTTGTTACATCGACTGATGTATTTCTACCCATTGAGAGACACGTTTGTCAAACGAGAAGGGAATTCCTTCATTACTGAGGGATCCCTCAATGTCACTTCCTCTTAGTTCGACATCAAAGCAGGCATGCGCGCTGGAAACATACAGTATTCTTGTAAAAGCTACGACATGGTAAGTGAACCCAGGTTAAACAGTGAAAGGGTTAAGGTCAAAAAGTTCCATGTCTGTTGAAGGTCACTGCAGCCCCAAAATCAGGAAATTATTAAAGAGACATTACTACTTACATGTACAAACACTATAACTCCAGTTTGATAATGTGGATAGTGATCAAACTTTAACTTCAAGCTTATGGCAAACAAAAAATCTACTGATGTTGAAATTCATGTATCTGTTTGTTAACTTGCTTTCTGTGCTACATCTCCTGTTCCAGTTTGTGAATTGATACCAAACTTTTGGTATTTTCTGTGCGCAAAGATCTGACCATAAATTTCCATATTAATTTTCTTTGGTCAAAAGGCTGAGGGCCAAGGTGACCGCATCATTCGAGCAGTTGAAAATCCTGATGTCCTCGCTGAATTCCAGTTAAGGTCTGTGGATTGAGAATTTCGGGTATGCGACAAACTAAGCAATCAAGAACCTATTGAATTTGAGGGGTGTCTGTTTGTCCATCTGTCTCTTAATTAAGATATGTTCTTCATGCCATATCTCAAGCTATGAGGTATAAGGGTCATTCACTGAAGTCCAAAGCAACTTGGCAATGTTCTAATAGAAGAAAGAAAATTGTTGCACATGATGAAAATGGACATACTATTGAAGCCAATTTGAATCAGCTCTTGCTAGAGATATTATCAGGCCTTCAAGTGCCTCCTATAGTTCCTATATTTTCCTATATTTTTGAGTCATTCTTATATTTTCCTATATTTTACTCAAAACCTCCTATATTTCCTATATTTTGACTTTTTCTCATGGAAACTTTCATCATTGCTCTGTAACGATTCACACTGACATGAGGAAATACATTTCAGAAAATTTTTTCCGCCTCGCTTCCCTCGGCAAATATGAAAACATTTCAGTGTCTCTATGCTGAATCAAACAACAGAACAGTTCACCTGAAAAAGACCACCACTATGATGGCTTTCAGTGAAAGTAATTTGATTAAACACCAGAAAACTACCAAATTTGGAACATACAATGTAGTACAGACCTGTCTTTACACTCCTTTATTTCCTATATTTTCCTATATTTTATTCAGAAAATCTCCTATATTTTTTCAAATTTCCTCCTATATTTTTACTGTGAGCCACTTGCAGGCCTGTATTATACATGTAAAAAGGAAATGAACATTTAGGCCTTGTGGAAAAAATATCTGGCTCCTGTTCCATGACCATCCATAGCTATTTGACACTGATCCTATTTTTTTTTCTCACCATTATGACCAAGGGAGACAATCATTACCAGAAAGTTTAGTGTTCAGAGTATATCGCCACTTCAGAAGCACTGAGCCTCTATGCATGTGAAACATGGCATCATCGCTGGTGTGTATTTTGAGGAACAGTCACAAAACATTGCTGAATACGGTTGATTGCCGGTTCACGTCTTGGTCATTTGTGGATATAGTGACCGAACCAGTAGCTAGGCTACCCCAGGATTCCCACGTGTGTGGGTTCCGGGCGTGAAAAGAAATTTAGGAACCAAATGTCATGAAATGAGGAGTGAAATAGTGTTGAAAGTGAGGTAAAACCATACTCACTCACTCACCCTTGTGAACATGTCCGCTTATCATGCTCATCCCAGGGAGTATGACCATGGACATCCATTCCTGGCAACCAGTGTTCAATTGAGCAGAAAAATGTTTAGCAAAAAAAAAAAAAAAGAAAAAAAAAAAGCCTGCCTGCCTAATACCCTAATAAATTGTCTATTCCTGCGAAGTAGGCTCTCATTTGCAAATTGTTTGGTAATGAGTGAGTCCATCTGAACACTTTCTCTGGCAAAATACGTTGAAATTAGAACCTTGATTTTTGGCATGAACCTGCATTAGGGAGCTGTTACCAGCAAGTTCTGAACTGATCTACTTTTGATGAAAATTTGACCTATTTAGGTGACCTTTAAACTTCAAAATTGGCAAAACATGTCTCAATGCCTTCTACGACCATGGAAATGGGTTTATTTGTATTTGCTATTAAAGCTTTTTCTAAAATAAATATATTTGTTATTACAAGTAAGGTGATTATTACTTTATAATATACTGGCATGAACGTCCATTAGCAACTGTTACCAGCAAGTTCTGAGCTGACCTACTTTGGATGAATTTTTTTGGATAAGTTTTACCTACTTAGGTGACCTAGGTCAAGGTACACACTTAAATCATATCAAATCCTACTTCGTAGGTCCTGTGACGTCCGTCATGTCTATGATGGGAAACCGATTTATTTTCCACTTGGCCTTGGTAGAACATTTACAGTCCAACTGTATGTGCCATACAGGTATTGCCATAGCTGCTATCAAGCTGTTGTATGGATTATTGGGAATATTGAATTTGAGCTTGACTCAAATTGGTCTGTTGTAGGACATGGATCCGCCTGTTTACTGGTGCATTGTCCAAGTGTACAGTATGAAATACGTTCTCCTGGCGAGGTGTCAATCATTTCTATCCCTGACAAAACATGACCAGCGACAGTCATAATGGGCCATTGACTTCCTCTTTCTCCTCTTCTCTGTTTCAGCAGTCTGGAGACCGCTAAAGCCATGAAAGCCATCTCTGGGTGAAACATTGATTTTCCTACCATCAAAGCTTCCAAGTTTTTGTCTTTCAAACTGCACCTATACAGTTATGGGCTGGTCGACAAAATGTATCTATTGTGCAGATGAAGACGGAAACAGCATTTTCCAAAGCAATTAATTGATATCCACCTTGCACTGGGTTTCGCCCCAGCTATACTATCTGACTGGCATATTAACATTCTACCTTTTCCTGTCGTTATCGTGTTGAAGGAATCAATGCATGATCAATGTTTTCCACAGAACTAAATACTGCCAGGCTGGGTCTCCACGGGCCTCCTTTGTTGTTCAACTATATCAGGTTTGTAACAGTCTCATTACTGTTGTCTGTGCAGCAGGGTTGAAATGAGGTGAAAATCGTCTGTGAGGTACATGTACATGAACAGTGGGCCAGTAAAGTATATAAATTGTTGTGAAAAATGATGATTAAATTGACCATTTTCGATGTTGGTCAGAGTTGCTCATTTTTATGCTCTGACCCATAATATAGATAGTCTTACATGGTTATGCCTGTCTGTTTTCTATTGCACTGTTTCATGCGTTCACCTGAAATTTATTGCAAAGATATGACCGCAAGATCTCAGATGAGACATCTTCTCTAGCCAAGTCGACGTACATCACGTTGCTCTGTACATTGCCTTGGCATACTTCTCTAGTAAAGTTGGAACGTTAATCCTCATTGATGTTTGGATGCAGAGACGGCGTGCTGCATGCAATCAGAATGCGCGTTACGTAGAAGTTGGTTTCCCAAGATGACGGCCCCCACTAAGAATGAGTTGTGTCGAATGTACGGGGAAATTCTACCGAGAAGATACAGGAAGAGCACTTTCACGGTCACTTTCAGTGTTTCTGATCATTTGAATCAGATTTTGGGACACGCTGCAAGGTCGAACGATAACAAATCGCCTCACGTGAGTGCCGACTTGAGATTGAAGGGGAACAACTCCTGGTGGCAAAAAGTCTCTCGCCGCCGTTAAAACTTCCACTAGGTGGCGCAGAGAAGTATTCCTCTGCCACCAGCCAAGAATGTCAAGGCAGCGTAGAGAGCTTCGCGATGTAGTTGACTTGGCTGGTGAAGATGCAGATGAGATTGTTTCATCTGATTCTTTCAGGGTGTATCTTACATTTCTAACAATGTTTTATAAGATTTTCTGCTCGATGAATTCTTCTAACTAAAGCAGTAACATTAATATGCAGTCAATCAGTTTGATCAGATCATCATTATTTCAAAGAACAATCTGGATTCTTATTTAGAGCATTTCCACAAAGCTCTTGGATGCTCACACTTTGTGTGTGTACTACATGTACTGGTCTGGGAAATTTGTCTGGCTGTGTTTTGTAGCCACTGTTCACCACTAGGTTGCACTGCATGTAGTCAAAAGCATAGGTAAACCTTTGTAACATGATTTCTTCTGAACTGCTTGTTTGATTTCTATGAAATTTGAATTCCCGGCTATAGAAATTCCAGGGTTTATGTCCATGGTCGACTAGAAATCCCTGGAAATAGGCTGGAATCCCTGGAATTATGCTGGAAATTATTATTATTCTGGACCCTGGAAACCATGGACAGTGTCCATGGACAGCATGGACAATGTCCATGGACAGCATGGACGATGTCCATGGACACCATGGAATTACAGGAATTCACCACTTCTTCAGCATGGAAATTGGACTTCGAAAAATTATAATCAAAATAGGCTGGAAAAAGCATGGAAATTGTGGACTTAGAAAATTTTTCAGAGAAATGAGTGTGAACTTAGAATATTTTCAAAAAAAAAAAATAGAATATGCAAGCTGCACCTTTCCTTGTTTTAATAAAATGGGCAGTAAATTTATTGATCTAGGAAACCAAGATGGTAAATCGGCGAAGATACCGTCTAGTTGTAACACTGAAAAATGTGTGTGACCTGTTTATTGTTATTCTTCGAGATCTCCTATAACAATCCATTGACAACAATTATGCTTTTTTGATTTAAACTTGATTGGCATTTGGTTCACAGATATTTACAATCTTTGATATTTGGTTCATACACCATGTAAGTATCATGAGACAATGCATACAATAGCCAAGTCTGCATGGGGACAACAATGTGTCTAGACTTGTGCCTATTCAGCGACACACAGACCCAGATAAAAGCTTCCTACATGAAGTAGCGACCTGATATTTCCATCACACAGACCCAGATAAAAGCTTCCTACATGAAGTAGCGACCTGATATTTCCATCTCCCGACAAACCAGACTTCGGCAGGAAATGCAGAATTTTCTGGAGAAGAACGTTTACCATGAACCATGTCTGAGCCTTATTCTTATTCGGATAGCTTAACCTTATTTGCATAGCTTCCTACCACACTATATTGTTTACTATGGTCCACAATTCTAATTGTAATTGCAAGGGGCATTACACTTTTATTTCAGCAGTGACTTGTGCAATCTTTTCACTAATTTCACCAACTTAGTAATATCGGACGGTGGTATGTTAATTCGACATAAAGACTGAACTGCCCAAATTTCAAATATGAATCATCCTCAACCCTGCCTATATTGGTCCAAACATGTACTTGTAAAAATTGGTAACACGATTTGTCATCACCAGAATGAACAATTGAAACCACAGTACCAGGTTTTAACTAATTTACTCTACACATACAACCTGTAACCATCTGGGTCGTCTAAACACGTTAAGACTGCCCCTGGGATCGTGTGTATCTATTTTCAGCCTACTTTCTGCAACTATACAAGGGACCCCGGAATCAAATCCACGTCATCAGCCAATCAGCTAAACGCAACCGACATAATCCCATCGTAACCTGCCATTTTCGAGTAATGTGCTATCACACCTGTTCTTCAGAAACTTAATCACTACACTCAATAATGAGCAGGTTGTTCACAATGTTCTGTGATGTAATGTTCTGAGACGTTCACAACTTAATCCCGTTCAAAGTGATTTGGAAGGGCTCCTGCACATTTCTGCAGCTGAAGGTCTACTGCAAAGACTTGTGCCCATTTTGCCAAAGTGTGATAATTGTATATACTGTGGAATTCCTGATAATGTAATATATGTCTTTTAGTATTCCGTTAATAAGCTGACAATGAATATATTCACGTGTAGTAAGATGTATAGCCACAAAAATGGCATTGAAAACAAAACAATTATCTTGACAATTTGACATCAATAAATTAAACTAGAATGTGGCCTAACATACATTGATCCATATAATCATAGCAATTATTCATTTCATACAGTTGTTTAATATACAAAATGATTATTCTTATGTCTCGTGACTGAATCTAGTGCCTGCAAGTATGGAGTCAGAAATCCAGATATATTCTGCTACATGAATGAGTTGCCAAAACCTGTTGATCTGCAGCAATACTGTAGAAAACATGGAAAAACCCTGGACAATTCCATGGGGAGGACTGGACATTGTCCAGCCTCACAACCATGGAAACCCTGGACAGTGTCCAGCCTTGTCCATGGACACCCTGGACAGTGTCCATCCTCGTCCATGGAAACCCTGGACAATGTCCAGCCTCCCTCGTCCATGGAAACCCTGGACAATGTCCAGCCTCGTCCATGGAAACCCTGAACAGCTCGTCCATGGAAACCCTGAACAGCTCGTCCATGGAAACCCTGTACAATGTCCAGCCTCGTCCATGGAAACCCTGGACAACGTCCAGCCTCGTCCATGGAAACCCTGGACAACCATTTCCTGCCTTTCTCAAAACAAATTTTCATACCGTGGATTCAGAGCATGGAAAAACCATGGAAAACAGTCCGAATACTCCAGCATTTTTCCAGCGTACGTCTTTTCCATGCTTTTTCCATGGAAACCCTGGAATTTCTGTAGCCGGGCTATAATGATCTTGAAGGATGATGAAAAGGTTTTGGTGTTGCTGACGATTATTGCCACCAATTCGATCAGTTTATTGTTTTAAATTATTTTATTCTAGGTTGCCAAGCATAAATATAGCATTGCCAACCTGAAAATTCCCTTTCGGGGCAAACCAAATGGGATTTAAATGAAAAAAATTACCATTTTCTGACTTGAGGTCAAAACCTCCTTAACCATTATCTTGAAGTGATTTTCTGTTGAACTCCTGTTCTATCTCTCAAGGGCTTTGGATTTTGCATGATTGTGTTTCATGGCATTCTTCATGGATAGGTGGTGCTATAGGCATGAAATGAGATGAACCTATGTAAAGCCCGATGCACACGAGAGCTAGCCCCTTAGCTCACAGCCTCAATTGCCTGTTGGCTCAGGGGCTAGCTCTCGTGTGCAGGCAGTTTTTGTTGAGGTTTTCGCCTCATGAGGTCGGGAGAAAAATATCAAACTTGTTTGATAATTCTGCATTTCGAGGCGAAATACTCACCATGTGTGGCGAACATAAGCTAACAGCTCGGCCGTTTTATTTGACCAGCCAATGACATGCATCTTATTTTCACGTGATTTATACGTACGACTGTTCAAAATGACCATATTTACGTGAGCCCAGTCACATGAAAGATCACATGACGTTGAAGAAGGTGTTCCGCGGGAACTGAAATCAATTCGGTGGACCTCTCGCTGACACCATGTGCGCTAAAACCAAAATGAGAGCTAGCTCCTGAGCAAACAGGCAATTGAGGCCGTTTGCTCAGGGGATAGCTTCCGTGTGCGCCGGGCGTAACACATCTAGATAATTGTTTCAAGCAGATAGCTGAATCGATGAATGTAGTATACATGTAAGTGAATACCTATGGTAACTTAATCTTAATCAATGAAAATGACACATTGATCAGCGATTAAAAATATATATATTTATGTCTATAAATCTTGGAATGTCTCTTGGGATCCGATGAGAATTAATTGAGCATAAATGCAATGTGTAATGTGATAACATGGTGCTATGAAGGTGTATTCACCCTGAATTTCTTAACCAGATTTAATTTTACATACAGTCACATCTTTTCATTCATTTTGTACAATCGTTATTTTTGTTTATACAGTTGAATTATATTTGTCTCCACTGCCTGCAAGATAATTATGGTGGAAAATTACAACATACACCCGCTGTTTAAGCTTTGAGCGGGATGATGATCCGTTTTCCAGAATCAATACGTTAATTGGTCTGCCGATATGGCATATATATAATATTATGGGGTGAATGTTCACGTCTGTTTAAACGGTTGTATTGCCATAGTTGAGGTCGGTATGGTAACCATTTGATTCGAGGGACGATAATGGCCTGACCTACCGTGCACTTGTCTTCCGAGAGCAAATTCGTCTGAACTTGTGACCAGCTCAGCTTGGGACCCTTTAATTTCGGCCATGCTGTTTATCAAGCATTATTTCATATTATTTCATGTATGTTCTGTCCTCATCTTGCACACACAATGGCCTCCGTTTCTTGGCAGAAAAGTGATGTTATTAAATATAAACTGCTGGCCATGCAGTGCTTATTAAGTTTCCATGTGTTTGTCACATGACTGTAGTTTCTACATGCGAACACGTAATGCGGGATTAGTTGCATGTAGCTGACTGAACTGAATGTGGAGGGAGTTGGTTTATGATAGAATCAATAACTCTGCCTTGCACCAGTGTAGCTGGCAGTACGTCCTAGGTCTATGAGAGAACACTTGTCCACTCGCCACTGCCAAGTTACCTTTCTACATAAACTACAACACCGATCCATTGTCGTCAAGGGACAGAATTACGACTTAATTGTTTCACCCCTTGTCTGTTTTCTATCATTACAGGAGACAAGTCCCTTATGACTACTGCGAGGATGGAAGGAGATATTTCAACCATGTGCTCTAGAAGTCCTTCTGGATAATACTCACAATCCTACCTGCCTGCATGAACACAGCATGAATACGTGTAGCAGGCACATGCTCTTTGAAAACAAAGACTGAACAGAATAACAGAATGATGTATTTGACTAGCTGTCTCGTTGAGACCTGCGGATTCAACCGGTTTTGAGTTGGGATCGCTGTACATGCCCAGAGCCAATGAGAATGATTAACCCAATTCAATTGAAAGTTTTGTGTCTTCTTTTTGTTCAAAGTGGAAGATGGCTGTCATAAAGTGGAGAGGATTCAGCAAGACTCATCAGTTATAAATCAGTTTTGTGGAGCTTACAACTAACGAACAAGGCTCTACATGGAGGCATCACAACATTGCCACATACACAACACAGGGACTGAGCATTGTGCACAGTATGGACCACCACCCGGTACCACCACATGTACTTGGCAGCAAATTTGTTTAGGACAGATATCTGGAAAATACCCGGTATCTCTACTGTGTAGATAGGGAGACCACTCCAGTAATCCACAGCCACTGGTTTTTTTCCCCCAAGGAAATATGAGAGGGAAATGATTTAGAAGAAAAAAACAAGTGTTTTTCAGATAACTGAGCTCTAAACAAATACAATAGAGTGCCAGCTCCTGAACCTATTGAGCCTGTCATGGATTGGACAGAAGAGGCATCATAGCAGAGATTGGTAAATGGATGGAGTGTCTATTACGCAGTTTTTTCTACTCGCTACACGGTCAGGTGATTTTCTGTAATTATGTGATGCGTCGTGAAGAGCAATCTATCCGAAGTGTTTGTTTGGCCTGGTTTCCAGTGTCCCAACTGGAGGTTAATTCAAGCAACTTTTAGAGCTGCAATGTTGTCGAATGAGGTGCAGCCTCGATCGATTCCATGTTTCTGCCTGCCACAGATGGTCTCTTTATTGCTGCCCAAAAAGTTTTTGACGGTAACTCGCTGTATGTAGCAGCGGGACACCGGCACCGGGGAAGATCACCCGCGATTATGATAATTGATTCATTGTGCCAAGTCGTGTCGCTCTCCTGGGAACATTCGGTGATTGAATGCCAGACTTCCGAGTAAAAATTACCTGGCGTGATAATTGCATTGAGCCACTCTCGTTGAGCAGCCTTTGGCGATGCTCTATTAGAGTTCTACTAGGACCGACACAGAAGAGTCCTGATCAGTGCATAATGGACACCTATATGACCACTGTGACCAACAACCGTGCAGGCTCCCTCCGACTGGACGGTAAAAATCCCTCGCCCACGGTAGAAATGACGCAACTCCTCGGACGGGAGTTGGGGGGAGTTGGGAATGGGGATGGAGGGAGGGATGTGTGTGTGGATGGGATGAGACGATGTTCTGCCCCCCTTACCCCGGAATATAGCTCTACAGCAGATGTGACTTTTGGTGGTGATTTTGGTTCAAATACTGTGTTTGAGGATGGAGCCTCCCAGAATGATGGCCGTGACAGTAAGTCGGGACTACAGCAAGTGGAGTCCCTATTCGAGGACAGATATCGTCCCAAGAAACCCCACCCAAAGGCTACATTACAGGGACGGATATATAACTTTCTGGAGCGCCCCACGGGATGGAAATGCTTCATCTACCACTTCACTGTGTAAGTACTATTTTGATGTATTTAAATTGTTTATTAATCGAATACTCAACGGAAACACACATTGATAAATAGATGCCAAAAATGTTCTGGCATCAAAATAACTCCTATTTAAAGCAATGTTAAAAGCTGCTGGAGTGAGCACGTTTCACCACAGCATTCATGATTGCTAATTTCCCTTGGTACATTGTACTACGCATACCTGTACTTATAATACTGACATTGCCACAGCAGATCACAGAACATAATAATAACAATGAAAACCATCCCACAGTGGCAATCGATACCAGTATGTTGAAAAACCCCTGCATGATCGACACTCGAAAATACAAGAAACAAACACATGATTATGTAATTCAAATTTCCCCAATTAAGATCAAACTAATTTTCATACACATATTACACATTCTTTCATGTTTCTAAACTCTGTGTTATCTCTTAATCCTGGATTTTTTTGTTTAATGTGAGACTGAGTGCACTCTCCATACAGTGTCACTCCCCATTGCATTTCCTTTTTCCAGGAGAGTGATCTAATGCTCTCCTGGAGGAAAATTTGAGAGAGTGGAGAGTGAGAATGATCACTTGATAAAAACAAGAAACTGAAATAACAGGGCATCACAGGATATTTTTCATTTCATCGGTCAATTTAAATTTTAAAAAAAAAATCCTGGCTTTTCAGTGGCCTGTGGAGAAAGTTTGAAGAAAATCCAGCCAATCATAGAGCTTGTGTAAAGGTACATCATGAAGTTTTATTTTTTTAATAAATCAGTTTATGTACATGCATTTCGCACATCGATAACTTCAAACCGAGACATAAATTTGAACAATCGAAATCCGATTGAAGGCTTGAAATATATTATTTTAGTCATTTCTGTGTCTTATTCCTGAGCATCTGGGCGCTGCCATATTTGCCATAGCGGGTCCTACACGAAAATGAGGCAGCTAGAACTGATAACGCCATGTCAAGGATTAGAGCGTCATTTGTAGATTTGCTCAACACGACTTCCACAATGAGCTGTCCATTTTTACCCTCAGCGCGATTGAGCTAAGGGGTATTGTTGTCATCCCGTCTGTCCATCCTCTTTTTCCCGGGCTCCCATATCTTGAGAACTACTGAAGGCAGGTCGACGAAACTTCTGTCCAATATAGAATGAAGTCTGTAGATTTGCCTTTCGTATGTTTCGTTGGTCAGGACCTCGTCTTTCTGTCTGTCCGTACACTTTTCTGTCCATCTGTATCGTGGTTTAATTCCAACATTACGTATTATGGGCCTTCTTGTGGTTAGTTTCTAAAATCTAGTGGTGGTCAAATCATTTACATAATAATTTCCCTGTATTTAGAAATGTTTTCTTTCCATTCTACTTCAAAAATATTCATGGAATGTTGCAAGCGTTCTACTTGATCTCATAAATCTACATATTGCCTGCACCAAAACAGTTTTTCTGCAGGTGGACAGGGGAAATAACCATGAGGAGAATTGAGTTGTTTTATGTACTGGAAAATGTACATGTAGTGTAAGTTTAAATCTACAATTTAAATCTCCACATAACATCTGTTCCTGCTTGTCAATTACCATTTACCAATTACTCAGTTGGTTTTAATTTTGCTTCAGTTGTAATTTGTGATATTTCCACGTCTTGGGAATACTTATGTATAGTAGTTTGGTATCCATTTGGGACATTATCAGCAGTGAACCTTATAGATCTACGTTTATAGTATACAGAGGCTTTATTTTTGAATGATACACTGAATAAAGCCAATGTTTACTTGACATATATCTTCTGAAGAAATGTATGAAACTTCAAGATATATTAATGTGTCCATGCCCTCGATAAACGATAGCTATTGTACGAAAATGATGAACAATATGAGAACAATATAGCATTCTCTTTGGGATTTGGACAAAAGCCCTGGTGAATGGAAAACTATGAACAAAAGACCCAATGGACAAAAGCCCCATCCAACATTGAGTTTCAGGCCAGGACAATAAGATCACAACTTTACCAATGTATACCCCCGTGCCCAGTAGGGGGGTATAATGGATTCCGATTGTCTATCCGTCCTTGCCTCTGTGTGTCCATGCATCCATCCATTCACCCATCTGACATTCATTTCCGGGCAATAAGTTGAGCACCGTTCAGCGGATTCTTCTAAAATTTGGTATGTACATGTATGTACCATGCCACGAGATGTTGCTTGGGCTGGACTGTTAAGGGGCTGAGGGGTTGTAGCACCTCGGGTGCTTCTTGTTTATATTTAATAACATTCAGGACAATGGCGGCACCCAGATGCTTGGGAATAAGACAAAGATATGAAAAAAATAATACCTTCCGGTTTTTACTGGCAAGAGATATTTGGCAGACTTTATTTAAGTACACACCTTCACGACAGAAGCTTACTTGAATTGAGTGAAGCATTCCTTTAAGCTGAGAAAACTGGCAAAAACCTTGACGGTCATGATCAGCAATTGACAGTTGGTCACCAGGATTAAATTTGGAGTATACAACATGTAGTGGGACTCTGCCAGCTAAACAAAGGGAGGCAGTTTTATCTGATTACTCAGGTGTACTTAACTATAAGTTTTTCTTTCTGATTGGGGGCCTTGATGACCGAGTGTTGTAAGGCGCTTCGCTGGTGACCTCTAGCCTCACACCGCTGAACTAGCATGGGTTTGAGCCAAGCTGGTTCATGTGTGAAAGTTTGTTAGTTACTTGCCGACGGGTGGTGGTTCTCTCCGGGTACTTCGGCTTCTTCCACCAACCAAACTGACTGTCACCATATGAGTGAAACAAACTTGAGTGTGATGTTCAGCCAAATCCCCCCCCCCCTCTCTTTCTGATTAAATTTTTTATTTTACAAACATCACAAACTGGATCGAAAGAATGTTTTTATCAGTAAAATTGGCTTCGTGAATTGAATTTGAAACAACTTCGGTGTTGGAAACTGGATATGATCCTGGTTCATTCTCTGGTAACATTGAATTTGAATGGGGCATCGTTTATTTTTCCACTTTCGAGTTTGGCAATACATGTAGATCGATCACCCCACTGCTTCATCACCTCAAATATCACTTCCGGTGATCAATTTTTAGAGGAATTACCGTGCCCTATTTTGAAATTGAGTTTTCAAAGGATCTAGGGTTAGAAAATCCCTGCAGGCAAGCTGACATCAACACTAATATAGTATAATACATGTATGTTATCAAAGTCAGTCACTCAGTAGATCTACATTCAGTCTGAAAATAGTACTCTGATGAAATACATTTTAGATGACATTTTATGCCATTTTATGTACATGTATGGGTGTTTCTTTGATTAGGTGTTACCGTTTGTGTGACATCCATGACAAAATATCAACCTACTTTTTTCACAAAATATTTCTTTTCTATAGATTAACTGATTGTTGAGGTTCATCAATAAATTTGTTTAACGATAATGCCTATTTCAAAAGAAATAATCTAGTTTTATCATGCATGTTGAACTTGGTGTTGGACGAACGAGGACAGACAAAAATGAAGTTTTATGCATTTTCTCCATGATTCCCAAACATATTTATTGGTCATTGCTTTACTAGCCCAAAAGTATCCCAAGTCTTAGAAATAAATATATCATTTAACTATGAATGCTCCTTTAGATCATAATTATGTCCAACATAAAATAATGTGTCGGACAAACGGAGACAGGAAAGTGGCCATAAAATGTCTAATTCCCTCTATTCCAGCATGAATTGATTCTAAAAGTTAGCTAGATGTGGAAAAATAAGTAAATACTCACGAAAACTGTGTTCAAGTCTGTAATTGTTACTCACAAACGTTTAAACTGCCAAATAGTGTTGGACAAACGAGAGACAGACAGTGTCGGACAAACAGAGGACAGACAGTGTTGGACAAACAGAAGACGGACAGCATTATAATGGGAATTGCATCCTATATGAATGCCTCAGAATATTTTCAGCTAGATAATAATTCATATAAAGTTGTTAACTGAGATTTGCCACTGAGAATGATAAAGGAAATCCATCTATTCCCCTGGTTCAACAAAAGTTGTCTTATGTTAGTCCAACATGTCTGTCTTATGTTAGTCCAACATGTCTGTCTTATGTTAGTCCAACATGTCTGTCTTCTGTTAGTCCAACCAACATAAATTGGCGATATTCTGTATTTTTATTGACAAAAAGATTGGTAATGTTTTTAAATGATTTGCAAATGACAAAATTCATGTTCATGAATGCCAGATGATAAGTCAATTTGTCTCTCATCAGCTTGAACACTGTTTTATCTGAGCGTCAGGTGTCGCCTGTAACACAAATTTGGTTCGTCCAACACAAGGACAGACACATTTATTTTTAAGTCTGTGAGTTCTCAGGTTATTAACATTAAAGTGATCGTAAACCCTCAAGTAAAGTTTCGATCAAATGAAAGACCATTGCAAACAGTGTGGGAAAATATATATTTTACTTTTTTACGATTTTATTACACAAAGTAAACTGCAAGTAAAACATGGTATTCTATGGTGGTCTGTTCCAATCATATTTAGGTCCAGTGACGTCACACTGCCTTAATACATATATTTCAGACTTTGTATGCACTTTCCAGTGCTTGATATAAGCTTAAGGTGTGTATACTTTGAGTTTCAACACAGACTCACTGTTCCAATGTGCATGCTTCACCAAAATCTGGGAGATGGTGACTCATAAGTGTCAAGTAAATTTGAATCTTGCATTTAGTTTCCCCGATTTTGGAACATGCACATTGGAACAGTGAATCTGTGTTGAAACTCAAAGTATACATACCTTAAACTTGAATCAAGCATTGGAAAGTGCATACGAAGTTTGAAATATATTTATTAAGGCAGTGTGACGTCACTGGACCTAAATATGATTGCAACAGACCACCATAGAATACCATGCTTTAATTGCAGTTTACTCTGTGTGATAAAATCGTAAAAAATTAAAATAAATATTTTCCGGCACTGTTCGCAATAGTCTTTCATTTGATCGAAACTTTACTTGAGGGTTTACGATCATTTTAACAAAGTATCACCCATAAATGATGTCAATGGACAAAGGCAGATGGCATTGAACACATTGTCATTATTGAGCCATGCAATATTTGGAGAATCAAATTTGACTCACTTCAGTTACAAGTACAAGCATCATCAACATTTTGATGAAATTGGTAGTAATTTGTCCATCTGGTTCAACAGTTTTCCAGCATAAAGATGCCATGGCCAGAGAGGACAGACAATGTTAGTCCAACCAGAAATATTAAAGAAATCATATTTTTTCAATAAATGAGTTGATTTGAACATTAAATTGTACATAGAAACATAGTTTTGGTATCAATTTTGTGGGATCACCACTAAACATTTATTCAACTGAATGTTTGATGGCAAATAACACAATCAAAAGGTAGTATCATGGTAAAAGCATGTCACAGTCAAAATGCAAGAAAACAGCCCATTATGATTAGATTTTAATCTTTTTTAGTAATTAACTTTCACAACTGCCTCCCGTATTATAGAATGTATCTGAACAAGTTGTGAAACCATATTTATTGTTCTCTCCTCAAAATTTATAACACAAAAATCTGATGGAAATACATGTAGGGCTTGCATTTACGATTAAATGGTAGCACCTTAGCAAAGAAACACCCGTAAATGATATTTGGTGATGTCACCAAATGAACTTAAAGG
>JAVTVY010010068.1:0-46012 GCA_036873755.1 Hanleya hanleyi
TTCACCGGACTACCACGGCATCGTTTTTTCGATTCTCACTCACCAAAACCATCTGATGGTTGTCAACAACGAGGGAATTAAAGACGCTGATAAGGTGAAACTGGAATGCACTTGATAAACTGAGGGATCAGAAATAACAGCATTGACTTTGCTTGTAACAGTTGTACGAATATTATGTTTTCCACAATTGAAAGTTTGAGGTTGTGTTTGACGTATGTTGAAAAGCTCATTTGTGGCCCCTTGAAGAATAGGTCCATCAAAGGCGCAACTCGAAGTTAGACAGCTTTTATGTACCCAAATGTCTACTCTGAATCCCTAATCCATGTACCAATGGTACTAGAAACTATAGTATAATTTACTAGCACTGTTTGATGGGTTTAGATCGGATCATGCCATGATGGTTTCATAATTGATGATATCTCAGTTGAGTAGAGAATGTAATATCAATTACAGCACAGGAAAAACGAAATAACATAGAATTGGCATAGTCTTTAAAGTCGCATCATTAGGGTGGAAAGATGTTGATCACTCAAAGTAGTATCAACTGTTACCATGGTGTTTGCTGTTCCCATACCACTGACGTTTGCGCAGCTGCCAGAAGCCTACATGTCTGGTTTGAAGAGTAGCATTAGTATTTATTGTGTTCTTTTCTGTGTATTCTCTTTCTACACTTGTTCGGTGTCTGACAGCCTGGGAGATGGGATGATCCAGATTCCAGAGAAATTCCATACTGTTCTGGTCAAGGTTACGGGTCCGCGCGCTCATTGGCTAAGCTCTTGGGTATACTGGCCAATGGGGGCAGTTTCAAAGGGAAGGAACTCATGTCTCCGAAGATAATGGATGATTTAAGCAAAATGGTGGTATCCGGGTATGATATGGCGATGAAGAGAGACGGCAAACGTGGAGCAGGAGTCTGGATAGTCGAAAATCCAAAAGTAAGAATTCAGAAGCTGAGAATTATACAAATTTTCTAAATATGATTAAGAAAGCGATAAGAAAAGCCTGCCAGATTTGTGTACATTTTGGATCAGATCCAACCTTCAGTAGGCAGCGATCACACATAAATAATGTCTATTTCCATAATCGTGGCATATAAAATGATTTAAAATGATAAAATGATAAAATGAGGTACTGAGCCCTCCTGCACACACTTTTACACACCCTCTAAAACTTTATACAGCTAGAAGTATGCCTCATGGTAATATATATATTTCTTGAAAGCACAATTCTTCAGGATTCCAAATATATAAATTTGTTCACTGTAAACTTGTAGGTTGTGAAGATATTCAGATTTTAAAAATATTTAATTTAAATTTTTTAAATGCTATTTTCAAAAAAAGTATTCAGCTTATCATAACTTCATCATTTCCTGTGGAAAACAACTCCAACAGGAAATCTGTGTCTCAGTTTTGTCAATTTCGGTCTAGTTCTCATTCTGTTGACATTTAATTGAATATTTATTTACCATAGTTTTGAACTTTGAAGTTGAATTAAATGTCAATAAAACAAGAACTAGGCCAAAATTGATAAAACTGAGACACTGATTTCCTGTTGGAGTTGTCGCCTAAAGGAAATGAGGATGTAAGTTACAATAAGTTGAATACTTTTTTGAAAATAGCCATTTAAAAAAGAAGGCTCATTTTTTTTTTAATTCTTTTTTTTTAAATTTGAATATCTTCACAACCTACAGATTTACAGTGAACAAATTCTTTTATTTGGAATGCTTGAGAAATGCGCTTTCAAGAAATATATATATTACCATAGCTATAAGGCATAGTTTTAGCTGTATAAAGACAAATTCTAGAAGGCGTGTAAAAGTTTCTGCAGAAGAACTCAGTATCCTTAGGGGGTTTCGATAACTTTGTCATGCAAAGAATTTGTAGGTACACCCCACTAAATATTACAATAAAAACGTTTTGTACATAAAATAATAATCTTATCAATTTGTTGGTACACCCCACTAAATATTACAGTAAAAAGGTTTTGTACATAAAATAATAATCTTATCAATCAAAAGAATCTGTAGAACATTATGTATTTAAATGGATGTTCAAGATTCCATCAAAATTTGCTTGAAAAATTCACACCCTAATCATTTAATATATTTTTAGTTCTGTCCATAGAATGGCAAAATGCATATAAACGATACATGGTGGGCCTTGAACCTGAATCTAGATTTGAGTTTTTCTGTCCGATTGTTGAACATTCAGCTGTTAATCACGTAAATGACAGGAAGATTACAGATGCACAATTCATTTTATTTGATTTGTATGTTCATTCATTGTCAGTTTTGAAGGACTCTTAGACTTTATTGTAAAGATCTTATGTTTAACAACACCTGTTTCTGTTGACAGGGGGAAGAGGTTTTTGGTCATCCTGGATACGGAGGACAAATGGCCTATGTGGACAGGACAAACAAAGTGGGACTGGTGTATATGACCAATCATCTGTCAGTATTTGCACTGGGAGATGACCCAAGATTCAAGTCTTTAGAGAAAGCTTTCTATAACTGTTTAGACAAGACAAGCTAGGATAGTGGTTCAAGGCTGTATTTAAAGAATGCATTATTTGGCTGAACCATGATCCATCCAGCCCAATTTAGGATATTTATCTCACTTTCAACATTTTAGTGAGCAATGTGACATCACAGTTTCGATTTGCACCAGCTAAAGCAATGTGATGTGTATGTAAAGATGTCCATATAAACACAGCCACATCTGATTGTACTGGTATTCTTCTATGTACACATTGATGGAAGAGGAAAGCTTACCATTTTATATATTGGGACTCAGCTGATAGTGATTGGATCTTTTCAAAAATGCTATAATTTGCTGGACATACTTCCAATCTCCTCCTTTCCCATTTCCTACCAAAGTTGCTGAATTGAACCTTGTGGTAGACATTGGGTCAGGTGACTCAGGAATATTTGTTTTTCTTTTTTATTATTTCTACGGGGCTGTGTAGACCCGTAGGGACTAATGGTCCTGTATTGTAGTCAGGAAAAACTTGAGCACATTTGGTACCATTACCAGGGTGACTGGTTGTTTATTTAACTGTTTTAGGCTTTGAGAGGAAGAGCAGAAGAAAAAGTCCTCAAGTTATTCAGCTACTGCAGATAGTTTGGTCAACTATTTTGGCTAGATTTTGTTTCACCTGGTCTATATTAGTGAAGTTAAATATTTTCTGCTATTCTTATATATGTTCATATGTCATTATCACAGAGATTTCCTGCTTTAGAGCATGAATACAAAATGGATACTATTCAGAGGTTGACTTAGAGAGTTTTCCTGAAAGGATGTCATAAATCGCTGGTTGATAAAAACTTTATTTAGAACACTTAACATATACAGAAGAAAATAGTTTGAGGCAGACTTATCATATGTTTGCCATGTTGGCAAGAAATTTTAATTTTCTAGGCTTCCATTCTTGCAGAAATTATATACAGGGTATGTAACTTATAGGGCTAACACACAAACACCCCCTCCACCAGACCCTCTATACCATTTAGAACATAGACACATGCATGACCTAGGTCAATGGCTTGATTCAGTTAGCTGATAGGGTCAATTGATAGGGTCAAAGTCCAAGTCATTATGTTTAGATAGCAGTAAGCTACATGTACAATCTGCATACAACCATTGTAAGAATTTATAACCTTCCAAACTAGGGGTGTACTGGCAGGTGAAGGTACATCTAACCATGAGGATTTTACATTGTATCTCAATATTCATCTTTTGTCATTTACTGCTGAAGGATATGCTTTCTATAATCTAAAAAAAGTAAAAATATTTTTCAAATATTGGTAACATGCAGAGAAGACATTATTTATCATTTCATCAGGTTGGTTTCATAATAAATGTCTGTCCCATCAGTCACAAGTTATTTTTTTAAATATATATATGTGTACAATTACACTAATGCACTATATATCTTTATTGAGAGAAATATGTGAGACTATAAATTGTATGGCTCTTCGCCATGGAACTGAACATCAAAGAGTTAGTGGAATTATTCCAACAGCCTATTTTATATTTAAATAGCCCCATTTCAGTGCCTAAGGCTCTAGTTCATTATTATTATTGATATCAGAAATCAGGTACCGTAACTCAGGAATAGTCGTGGTTGACGAGTAGTTGTGTAATTTATCTGCTGCTTATTTGGCTCAGGGAACTATACCAATATATTAAAATCTGCATAATAATAATAGTAATATTCTTTACCCTCCTCTTTTCAACACAATGTATGGCAAATAACAATTATTATTTTTTTTTTTTTTATTATTATTTAAATTACTAACTACTTTAACTCGGGTAAAGAATAGGTATATATACTTAATGTCGTTGTTGTTCTTGTTGAACTTCAGTCTAGTTCATCATCTACTTTATAGAGCCTATATTATGTGTTTTTGTGTATTGCTTGTGTGAAGTAAAATCAGATCTCATTGGCAATGTGCTATCCTTCATTGTATCTCATTTTCAGATGACAGGATGGTACAGGGTCATAGTCTGATCCCGAGCTGAACTGGAAAGGTAGCAGGTGAACTTCTCTAATACTCAGAGAGTATTTGTGTATCGTGATTCGAAACTAAACTGCTTTAGAACTCAGGGAATATGGATATGATTTGATTGTTCTTGCATTGATGTGTATGTATCAGTAATATATTAGTATGTTGCTACTAGCATACATGTACTTGCTAGTATGTTGATTTTGTGCCGGTATTCGCCTGTTCTAATTTTTCACATCACCGCCCACCACAGTCCCGCCGGCTTCTCGAGACAGTATGAATGATTTCGCGAAGCTCAAATCCATCCCAATCTGAGTACTACAGTGATTCGTTTAAATTGTAGGGGTGTTTGGTGAGCAAACCTCATACATTATTTGTAATCTGCCTTTTGCATGAGTGAGAGTACAAAGAAGAGCCTGTCACAGTCTGTGCAACATTGACCCGTGACTTCAGCTGATCTACCTTTTAACCAGGAGAACATTTTGAACTGGTGATACAGCTGGCATATTCTCATGTAATATTTGCCAAATTATACATTATCCTGAGCATAATGACACTTTCTTGGAATACAGGGAAAATATAGTACATATGTATGATAATAATGTCAGTTATCACCAGTTCAAAATATTCTCCTAGGTTTAAAGATAGGGCAAAGTGAAATTATACGAACCATTGGCTGATTAACTGAAGTCACGGGTCACTGCACAGACAGGCTCTTCTTTGTTCTCTGAATAATGTGCAAAAGGCCGATTAGCCAGTCGATTGGCAGAGAAATCTGTATCAATCTCGCCGCGAGAACGCACGAGTTTTTGGTAGCTGCAATGGAAGATGTACATATATATTTCCAACTTCACCAAATTTTTCCTTGACCAGTGAGACTAAATGTATGGAAGATAGTAGTGGCCAGTAGCTTTCTTACAATCTCGAATAATACACAATGCCGTACCAGACCAGGATATAGAGAATATCCACAACAGTCTTTCATAAATTTTGTCTCGCTTGTCAAGAAATACCTTGTTGGGTGTCCCCAGCCTACGATTGGACTCGACCAAACCTCGGGTTATGATTTCAGATATATGGCGGGTTATAGCGCCTTCATGGCAAGTACGGGTGTCGATCACCTTATTTCTTGCCTGTATCATACTTAATCACATATATGTTGGTCTATGTTGTACCAGTCAACAAGCATTCCTACCCAATATTACATTTATCATTACTTTTTGGAAATAGAAATATACTACATATATGTATATTGCGCGCCTGTATCAATGTTTTATATTTTGCTACCGTAACAGCTGCATTGTTGAGATTAGGCCTATATATTCGATAAAATTTACATTCCATACCAATGTAATTATTTACCGATTGTATCGCAGTGATGCAATTGCAAGCAGTTCTAATGATTGTGAGCCTGATTATAATGTAAAGTTTGTACATGTTTAGACATTTTGTGCTCAAGATAGTGTCTTACAAAGAAGTAGCAAATACAGACTTCATTCTACACTGATCCAGACTAATTTATCAGTGGACTGAAATCTGCACTGAAATCTGTTCAGACAGTGGATATGATTATCTTGAATCCATCATTCTATTAAAATTCCTCAACAAAGAATTCTGTTTTTATGCACATTAGTGAACCATTCTAATTCTTATAACATCAGTTGAATGGTTGGAACTCCAGCGGCTTGACTGAACACAATGATATTTGATATACCCCCCCCCCCCTTGTTGTAAAGCTTTGGAGTGGGAAACAGCTATTTAAAGGCAAAATATCACCATGTGTGAATACTTTCTAGCTCACATATGAGACACATGAGCGTTTTACCTAGCATCAGCCACATATGTGATTCCTGGCATCAGTCACATATGTGATTCCTGGCATCAGTCACATATGTGATTCCTAGCATCAGTCACATATGTGATTCCTAGCATCAGTCACATATTTGATTCCTAGCATCAGTCACATATGTGATTCCTGGCATCAGTCACATATGTGATTCCTAGCATTAGTGACATATGTGATTCCTAGCATTAGTCACATATGTGATTCCTAGCATTAGTCACATATGTGATTCCTAGAATTAGTCACATATGTGATTCCTAGAATTAGTCACATATGTGATTCCTGGCATCAGTCACATATGTGATTCCTGGCATCAGTCAAATATATGATTCCTAGCATCAGTCACATATGTGATTCCTAGCATCAGTCACATATGTGATTCCTGGCATCAGTCACATATGTGATTCCTGGCATTAGTCACATATGTGATTCCTAGAATTAGTCACATATGTGATTCCTAGCATCAGCCACATGTGATTCCTGGCATCAGTCACATATGTGATTCCTGGCATTAGTCACATATGTGATTCCTAGAATTAGTCACATATGTGATTCCTAACATCAGCCACATATGTGATTCCTAGCATCAGTCACATATGTGATTCTTGGCATCAGCCACGTAAATGAAACTCTCGTATGATCCAGACACAGAAACATTTAACTAATGCGCGCAAAACAGTAAATGAGTCACTCTCGCAAGTTTTGATAGAAGATATACATTTTTATAGAATCATTTATATTCAAAATAGCCCAATATCGCCACCTCTGATGACGAATCACATATATACAGTATCTTATGTGTAAGTTTTTTCGGCCTGATATATAAATTATAATACACCTCACACTCGAGAAGCTTGTCTGGTTTACGGGTGCAAGAGGGGATATCATGCTTTAAATCCTTCTGGTCTGGACGATTTGAGGTGTATCGCAGCCTCCACTCCCAAAATATATATATATATTTCGTTATTTCTGAGACCAGGGATAAAGAATGGAATATATCCCCACTGAGACTAGGTAGTCGATACTTCTCACTCTGTACTCTTGGGTCAAGCTCTATCAAAAAATGTAACAATAATCTCCAAGATAGTCGCGATGGTGACCTTACAGTGACGTCACTTGCAGGGCATTCTTCAGCCGATTTTTCGATTCTTTTTAAATTTCTTTGCAAAACAAACTGCATGATAAATTAGTGCAAAATCGTCTTATAAATGTTAAATAAGATAGTTTTTGTCCACTTATATCCACAAACGAAACATCACTTTTCTGGTAACCCATATGGCCGCCATTTTGAATTTACCCATGGTCCGCTGATCAGGGGTTGAGCAAATATTCCTACGAAGTAGGCTACAGATTGCAAATTGTCCGGTAATGAGTCGGTCCATCCGAATCCTTTCGTCAGCAAAATAAGGAGAACCGTTGACATTAGAACCTTGATTTTTGGCATGAAGGTGCATTAAGGGACTGTTACCAACAAGTTCTGAGCTGACCTACTTTTGATGAAAATTTCTGGTGATTTTTGATGAAAATCACTTGTGATTCTGACTTGGGCAGTGCCCATCTTAATATAGGCAGGATTTCAACTGAGGGTGGGGATTTCCAAGAGTTCAGTTCGCGTCGGAGTCCTAATGCCTACCCTACTTCGTAGGTCCTGTGACGTTAGTCACACTGCTCATGTGATCAGAATGACCCCAAATATGATAAGCTATGAAGTTGCTTTCTATTTCCTCCATTTCGAAGCACGACAGAAAAGTTCACTTGAGGCGGATGGGGATGCCCCCCACCCCCTTCTCCCGATCCCAACAGGTCAGATATGGTTTATTTGGAGAGTAGCTGGTTCATTTCCAACGAAGTTCACGCCAACAACACTAAATAGTATCTATTTCAATAGTACTGAGCACACGTTATAATACACTGCAGTACAGATATATAGGTTACTACATTTACTTAAAAACACATGTTATGGATATGGACAAGTTTATGATATTGGGTCCGTATTGTGGAAAATTACGTCCGGATATTCTTAGCAGCATGCGAATTATTGTTTATTATGATTCTGAAACATAATCATAGTTTTCTACGCTTAGTGTTATGTGTTATTGTGTAGTCCCATACAGGTGTTATTAGCAAAATCAAGTTCACTGTTTGAAATGAATTTGCACAGAGTTATTTACCTATAAACTGATCATACTTAAAAACAAACATATAGAGATATTTACCTATAAACTGATCATATATATCTATAGCATTTCTACATTTGTACATAAAATATTATAATTTACAGCTGTTATCTATGAGGCGCCGTTTGTCACTTTCTGATTTAATCTACTGATTTATAAATATCGGGTATTTAGCAGTCGGATATATAAATGTGCATAAAATGAGCGTGAAATAAACACCGACTTTAGTCAATTTTAAATCCTATATCAGCGAATAAAATCCGAGAAATATTTATAAATACCTATATTAGATTTCAAGATATATATATCTCTCGTTGTGTTATTTCTGGGATATAAATTCCTCCACAACATATATATATATTCCTGACAAACGATTTCTTATTTATATATCCGAGGTAACGTATTTTACTGATATATAAATATTTCAAAATGTGCTGTTGGGTATATATATATCCAGTCTTCGTCTAACTCCGGATTTACAAATACTGAACTGAGAAAGTCTCACATATAGATATCCCATTTATAGTATGCTAATAGTATGCTGATGAGTCTCAAAAACCGATGACGTCGTCGGTTTTGGTGTTGGTTTAGATCATATTTTCTATTTCGTCTTTCAGGTGACAAAAGTCCTTGTGATCCGTGGGCAAGACATAATGAATACTAATAATAATAGCTTTCTATAAATTCTGTGCTTCTGCGAATAACGCTGGTTAAAAGTAAGAAGTACCTGAATGAATTTGCCCGATAATATTCACAGATGACCCACAAATTAGCGTGTGTTTACAATACCGCACATGAGAATCTGCGGAATGATTGAGCGGTGTTTGCCGACCCTTGGTACACTTGAAGAGGCTTAGTGTGACATCATCATTTTTGCGGTAAACGTATCGCAACTCATTAGCATATTATAACTGGGATATCTATATAGAGCTATATATGAAACTTTCTCAGTTCAGTATTTGTAAATCCGGAGTTAGATGAAGATGGATATATATATACCCAACTACACATTTTTAAATATTTATATATCAGTAAGATACGTTACCTTGGATATATAAATAAGAAATCCTTTATCAGGAATATATATATATATGGTTGAGAAATTTATATCCCAGAAATAACACAACGAGAGATATATATATCTTGAAATCCAAAATAGGTATTTATAAATTTTTCTCGGATTTTATTCGCTGATATAGGATTTAAAATTGACTGAACTTGGTGTTTATTTCACGCTCATTTTTGCAAATTTATATATCCGACTGCTAAATACCCGATATTTATATATCCGACTGCTAAATACCCGATATTTATAAATCAGTAGATTAAATCAGAAAGTGACAAACGGCGCCTCATAGTTATCTGTATTCGTTGTTTCTTTATTGAGCAATTCACATATATTCATTATGAAAAAAATTATCTCACCCGTGAATGATACGTTAGATCATCATCCCTATAGCTCGTCGATCAAATACATGCGTGCCATAACGATTACGAGCCGGTTGATTCGGAAACATCCCACAACGCATTCGTGACCTCCTGACCTCTCCGAATTTGCCCCATATTTGAGCGGATTATAGGCACAAGATAATGTGTTGTATATTTCATCCCCTGTGCTAGTTTTTAATTCACATGTTTCGTATCCGTTTTTGTTCTCATTTGAGAGGCGCCCTCATGAGGTTTCCCTCAGGGACTTCAAAGAGTTTTTCTTTCAGCTCTTCTCCGTATGCAACCTGTAGCCATCTCGGTCATCTATACGCGGTAAGACTGACCCTGGGATCGTGTGTATCCATGTTCAGCCTACTTTCGGAAACTGCAGGAGGGAATTTCCATAAATCAATACCACGTGACTTCGTCAGCCAATCAGCTGAGGTCTACCGACGTAACCCCAACGTAACCCGCCATTTTCGAGTCATGTGATGGAACTACTTGTTCAAAATTTCAGATCCACCACACCTCTTCGATGACACGAAAGTTATACATACCTATATATTTTGTAAGCCCAGGCAATATCTGTTTCAGAAGTGGTATGAAAAACCTGTAATTTATCAGATTTCTCCAGTTTGTTCTCCGCCGGATGAAGGCCGAACAGAATCCGGTAAAACACCTGGAGACGCACGATTCACAAGCCATCTTATGGATGGCGAAGTGTACGCAAATGCTCCGTATGAACTCGGCCTTCGTCGCAATATACCGAGCTTTTGTGCATCGCCCCAAAATGCCATCCGTTCATTACAGAAGTGTCCAACATATATCGGTAGAGTGTTCAAAGTCAAAGTACTTTTATTTTACCAGGCTGGTTTCAACAATACAATGGCGGTATATAGATGAATGACATAAACACTAAGAGCAAATAAGAATATTACAGAATTATAGATTATTATAAGTTTTATTATAAGTGTTATAAAATTGTGTCCTGTTCCTGAAAATAACTCTCATTTAATGATTATTAAAAAGATTTAAACTGGCACTGTTTATGATAATGTCTTAAAACTTGCTTCATAATTTTACACCTCTGAAATTGAAAGATCTCTGACCAGTTTGCAAATTAAATTTAGTATTACATAAAAGATTCTTGGCAGCAGCTCTCGTTCGATACCCTTTATTTACAGACTGAAACAGATCAGTTAGATAGCCAAGGGCTACATTAAAATATAGCACTACGATACATTAAAATATAGCACTACGATAATAAAACCTTTCAGACAAGTTAAGCCAATTAAGCTCATTAGAAACTGTCCTGGTATTTCAAGTATTATTTTCCCTGCTCTGTTCTGTAGCTAAATGGAGTTAATCGGGGTATGTTTTCGCACATGCACCATATTCAATATCGCAATAATCCAGCTAGGCATGACTAAGACATTATGTACCGTAGTTGAGAATCGAACTCACAACTTTGGGATACCGTCCCACGAAATTTGCGCTTAATGGTGAAAATGCGCCTAATCGTGTACGGAATTTGCGCCTAGTTGTGTAAATGCGTCTAATCGTGTACGGTGGCAGCGTTTAATCATGCAACTGCATGCTCCTAACCATATGAACCATCTTGCTCCTAATTCCGCGTTGCGCCTAATCGTGTAGAAAACTTGCTCCTAATTGTGGAAATGCGCCTATTCGTGTAGGAGATTTGCTCCCAATTGTGGAAATGCGCGTATTCGCGTAAGAAATATGCGTCTAATCGTGGAAACGCGCTTATTCGTGGAAATCATTTTGCAACTAATTATGCGTTGCGCCTAATCGTGTAGAAAATTTGCGTCTGACTGTGGAAATTCGCCTAATCGTGTATAGAGGCTGCGCCTAAACGTGCACAACGTGAAGACATAGCGCTTAAACGTCTTCTACGCGCCTAATCGTGTAATGATCGTGTAGTCATGAAAACGACCTAATATAGAGCAGGAATACGGATTGGAAGATTGAAACATCATGATGGGCGGCTAGAATATAACTCCAAGCCAGACATTTATTTATTGAATTGCTGGGCACACCCCGAATTCAAGTTTTTCGACTGTATTTATGAACGAGAGATCCTGAAGGATCTTGGCGCCCACCATTGTCCGATAATTGTAAGCTAATGACTAGAGGATCTTTTTGTCCATTGTTACTAAGTACAAACGATTGATTTGTAATTTTGTTTACAGAATTTTGAATCTGAGCGAAAAGGATCGGAAAAGGTCACTGAAAAACACCAAGATATAATCTAAGTTTCAGGAGTTTCAAGATTTCTAGAAACTGTACTTATGTCGGTTGTTATAATACAAGAGAAATGAGCAAAGTTAGTCTGAAAGTGAATGTACATGTACGGAGGATTCTTCGCCTTTGTTTCGTAGTATTTTTTTTAGTTATTTTTTTGCACGTGTCATCATTGGGTACTGGAAGCGAAGACCAATCTCTTTGACACTTTGGCATGAGCTATGAAACATACTTAAGATTTTATAATTAAGAACGAGTGCTAATTCTGTTCTGTTTATACGGCTATTTTGAGATATCTCTTTTAAGATACCATGCCTGAAAATAGTAAGATGGTACACTACTTAATACTGAAGGGATCCGGTCTGCGCAGTAATGTTGAAACTTCGAAAGTGCCTGAATCCTGATTATCTCCCTTTGGATCGAAACATGCAGTAGTCTACAGTTGTCGAGTTGTGACGTTGAGTCACAAGAGTGACGTCCCTTCATGTAGCCGACCCGCCGGCAGACGAAAGGGTGGAGCAGTTCACTTGCTACTGCATGGACTAAAGAAAGCTGATTTAAAATTTGAAGAAATACATTTTAATTCCGAATTATTTGAACTCCTTGATATGGAAGGTGAAGGTATGGATATTCTCTATAGTCAATATATAGAATATGCCCCACCGTTTGATCCGCGGACTCTTGTGATGCAACGTCACAACTTTTTCAGAAAGATCCACGAAATATTTCCCGAGAATTCACGGTAACAATGTTTCAAGGGGAAATTCAAGATGGCCGCCTTGTGGCCATATTGGATTTTCGATTCGGACCGAAAAAGGTATCTTGCACAACTAGACCATAAGGGGAACCTGTGAACCAAATTTGAGAAAGATCCATGCAGTACTCTGAGAAATCACGATAACAACTTTGCATGGGAAAATCCAAGATGGAATTTTCGAATCGGACCAGAAAAGGTATCTTGCACAATTGAACCTGTGTATCAAATTTGAGAAAGATCCAGGCAGTACTTCCTGAGAAATCATGATAAAAAAATGTCATAGGGAAGTCTAAGATGGCCGCCTGGTGACCATATTGGATTTTCGATTCGGACCGAAAAAGGCATCTTGCATATCGAGACCCTAAGGGGAATCTGTGTACCAAAATTGAGAAAGATCCATGCAGTAGTTCCTAAGAAATGACGATAAAGTTTCATGGGAAAATCCAAGATGGGTGCCTGGTGGCTATACTGGATTTTCGAATCGTACCAGGAAAGGTATCTTGCACAAGTAGATCCCAAGGGGAACCTGTGTACCAAATTTGAGAAAGATCCATGCAGTAGTTCCTGAGAAATCGCGATACGGTTTCATGGGAAAATCCAATATGGCTGCCTGGTGGCCATATTGGTTTTTCGAATCGGACCGAAAAAGGTATCTTGCACAACTAGACCCTAAGGGGAACCTGTGTACCAAATTTTAGAAAGAACCATGCAGTAGTTCCTGAGAAATCGCGATAACAACGTTTCATGGAGAAATTCAAGATGGCTGCCTTGTGGCCATATTGGATTTTCGATTCGGACCGAAAAAGGTATCTTGCAAAACTAGACCCCAAGGGGAACCTGTGTACCAAATTTGAGAAAGATCCATACAGTACTTCCTGAGAAATGACGATAACAAAGTTTCATGGGGAAATCCAAGATGGCTGCCTGGTGGCCATATTGGATTTTCGAATCGGACCAGAAAAGGTATCTTGCACAACTAGACCCCAAGGGGAACCTGTGTACCAAATTTGAGAAAGATCCATGCAGAAGTTCCTGAGAAATCGCGATAACAAGGTTTCATGGGGGAAATCCAAGATGGCTGCCTGGTGGCCATATTGGATTTTCGAATCGGACCAGAAAAAGGTATCTTGCACAACTAGACCCCAAGGGGAACCTGTGTACCAAATTTGAGAAAGATCCATGCAGTAGTTCCTGAGAAATCGCGATAACAAGGTTTCATGGGGAAATCCAAGATGGCTGCCTGGTGGCCATATTGGATTTTCGAATCGGACCAAAAAAGGTTTCTTGCACAACTAGACCCCAAGGGGAACCTGTGTACCAAATTTGAGAAAGATCCATGCAGTAGTTCCTGAGAAATCGCGATAACAAGGTTTCATGGGGAAATCCAAGATGGCTGCCTGGTGGCCATATTGGATTTTCGAATCGGACCAGAAAAGGTATCTTGCACAACTAGACCCCAAGGGGAACCTGTGTACCAAATTTGAGAAAGATCCATGCAGTAGTTCCTGAGAAATCGCGATAACAAGGTTTCATGGGGAAATCCAAGATGGCTGCCTGGTGGCCATATTGGATTTTCGAATCGGACCAAAAAAGGTTTCTTGCACAACTAGACCCCAAGGGGAACCTGTGTACAAAATTTGAGAAAGATCCATGCAGTAGTTCCTGAGAAATCGCGATAACAAGAAATTGTTTACGGACGGACGGACGACGGACCACGGACAAAAAGCGATTTGAACAACCCACCATCTGGTGATGGTGGGGCTAAAAACTACTAAACCTCAAGAACAGTTCACGGATATCGGATATAATCTGTTCTAAGACCATGCTCTGACTCATCATTTCATCGCTAATGCTGCAAAAGGACGTATAAGCGTTGAAATGACCATGATGAAATTTTTCCGAGATTGGCCAATTTCAACCCATACAAAGTAATGAAAATGTATAGTTATGGGGAAGCGGATCTTCCCCTTGTGTGTGTATAAGTGAAAGTGTTGAAACGAGATGTCCACCACGGTTTTTGTGATCCCTAGAGATAGTTCTCGCGAGAGTTAGGGTGAGGTATTTGATATGCTCAACTTGGACTTTTCCAAATCCTGCACTTCAATTCTGAAAATTTGAAATCTCTAATCAAAAGTCGAAACAGCCAACATTGCAAATGATGATCCACACAAGAGCCTGTATGAAGAACTGTTATATCTCGCATCACCATCTGTATATTAAAGGGAGATAACTCAAGCAGTAGGAAAATGTTAAATTGGCTTGGAGTTTTGGGGCGCTTGGGTGTGGGCGCGCCTTCCGATCACGTGACTTTAGGAAGACGTCACTGCCGCCAAATTTCTTTTGAGAAGTGACCCAGGGGTCACGGTGGCAGTGACGTCATACGGTGACGTCACCAGTGTGTGTGTGTGTGCGTGACTGCACGCCGGTGGGGGTGGATTACACAAACCGATGGCTTCATCCTGGAAAAGTTTTAGGGAACTCTCTCATGGGAGTGACGTCTTCAACCCGTATAATAAGCTGTCATGTCTTGTAGCGCCACAATGTATGCTTAGGGGCGACAACGCGACATCTATCCCGTAGGACGACTGTATCGCAGCACCACCTGTATACTAAGGGTAGACAACTGATCCTATAGCCAGCATTTAAAGCGTTGAAGCGCCCGCCCATTAAGCGTTGAATGATTTTCGCCACCCGCAATTGAAGCGTTCAGTCGTGTTCGCCACTGGGCGTCGAAGGGCGTCTAGACGCCTTAACACCTCAGATCCCTGAAACAGAGAAGGAAGAGTGGACCTGAAGCGCCGAAGCGTTGAAGCGTTCAAACGCTTGGCGTCAATCATGGCAGTTGTGTGCTGAACTGGTGTTCATAGCGCTGTAGCGACCTATTTTTAGACCGGGAAAAATCTTGCGATCTGATTGATCCAATCAACAACCAGTGAGAACAGCGGAATGCCTCATGTCAAAACCTGTCTGGGGGGGATGGACGCACATGCGCAATCAGCCCATACTACTCTGGTGCCAATGCCTGGCTTCCATGCCCCTCAGTCCACTGGTTCTCCGTATCGCGCTCCACACCTTCCTATACGACCCGTATTGTGCTTTCTATACTACTCTGCGAGTATGAGCAGTCAATCTATTTTACCCCAGGGCGAATGTCTGGCTCCGAGCTCTCGTTTGGTGCAAATTTCATGTCGCTCACCACACTGATTCTCCAAATACCGGATGCGCACTCAATCGTGCGCATGCGCAGTACACCTTACTACTCTAGGGATCCATTTGGTGAAACCACTATGCCGCTCCACCCGTTGGTTCTCTGTATAACGCGCCACACATGACGTCTCCAGGAAAACATCTCCAGACTTGTCAGAGGTAAGTCATACGTAGGTCAAAGGTCCACCGGAATTCAGCTGGCAGGAGGTCTGAGGTCAAAGGTCATCCGGAAGTCGCGTGACTCCTGTGCATGCACGCCCCCCACCGTGCGCCCACCGCCCCGCGAATCCTAGGCAATTTCACTACTACTAACTCATCATATAGCCTGTAGTTCTAAGGATGACAACTTATCATATGGCCGGAAGGACGAATGTATCGCGGCCCCATCTTCATATTAAGGGAAGACAACTCATGTTGTACAGGTAGCAGTGACCCGGTCGGGCCTCCGTACGATGAAATATCCGCACTTGATCCGCATATGATGCCTGCAATCTGCACGTGACGCCGGCAATCCGCACCGGTTCCGCACATGACGCCTGCAAATCCGTACCTGATAGGCACTATCATTTTCGCCGCTAGGCGTTAAATAGCATCTGAATTCAGGTTCCAGATTCAGTGATTCAGGGCCCAGAAACAGAGGAGGAGGAGGGGACCTGAAATGGCCCTGAATCGCTAAAGCGTTGAGGCATTTCTCAAGCCTCGCGTATAGTGTAGCCTATTACTAAAACTGGAAAAATCCAGCTTCCTGATTTAGTCTGATCTAAAGTCCTGATTGGTTGAACAAACATACTGGATTCTCCTTGGTCCACTCAAGTAATCACTCAAAACAGCAGGATGCAACATGTTCAGACTTGCAACATGTCCGGAAAGCTCTCATCTTATCCTCAGAAGTCACTTACAGATGCTGTCACCCTGGCTGACCAATAACCAATTACCAATAACCAACCTGCCCAGACTAGTCCAGTGAACTCTAGGACGAATGTCCAACCCCAGAGCTCTTGTTCCATGAAAACCCCTCGTCTCTCACCCCACTGTTATCTGTATCACTCTACACCTGCCTACGACCCGATTTACACATCGCATACTACTGCTTGACTGTGCGCGCATACACAGTCGGCCTAATACTGCCCTAGTGGGGATCAGGCTCGCAGACTCGTTCAAGGAAAACCCTTCGTCCCTCACCCTACTGATTCTCTATGCCACGTCCCACACCTTGTTCACATGCGCACTCGATCCTGCGTATGCTCAGTTCACCTAAACTAACCTGGCCTAAGATGACCTGAAACCTCCTGGCCTCTCACCCCATTGATTTTCCGTATCATGCTCATGATGTCATGCACACAGCCCCTGACATCTAGTCGTCCTCGTTTGCCCTTTCTGTACTACTCCTTGATCTTTGACCTTGTGCCGCCATGTTGGATTGACCTTTGACCTACTTATGCGAGCATTTTGCATGACCTTGAAAACGTGGCCTACATGTGACATCTGTGCAACCCCTGCGTGTTGGATTTACTACACTACTCTGTGGAAGTGCGCATTTGATAAATAAACCTTTTCTACGCCTGTGGGAATACCAGGCTCAAGTGCAGAATAGCAGCAAAAAGGTGAAAAGGCGGTCGGGTGGATAGGGGTAAACAAACGCGGTTTTCATTGGCCGATTGGGGTCCGAGATAATTAACCATTGAGAGCTTGTCATTTTGATACCATAGTCCACTGTGCTGCTTTCTCTTTGGACAATTATAGGGGCTCGAGATAATTTAGTTCATGAAAAATAAGTAAAATTCTTTTTTTTTGGTGGCCAGAAAAAAATAAAATTCCCTTTTTACTGACGAAAGAAGAAAAGAATTTGAACTATTTATATTTTTTTCCAAGGACGAAAAAATAAATAAAATTTCTTTTTCCCAAGTTTAACAGAAAAAGGGAAAACATTTCTTTTTCATTTTTTGTTTTGTTTTTTTGTTGAAGACCGAAATAATAAATAAATTTCTAAAATTTCTAAATAAATAAAAAGGAAAATTATTAATTATCATGTTGGGCTGCATGTCGGACCATTTATACGTTCATCAGTCGTTATAGGGTATTCAAAATTTGGAGCAGTTGTTGGAGAATTGCATGAAAGCGGATCTGGCAGTAGAATAATAGGTGGAGATCTCCCACTGGTATGGCGGTAGAAAGTGGTGGTGACGTTGTAGCCCGTAAGGTCCGGCTCTACATCTACATCAACCCAGGGTCTATGGATTTTGTAGTCTACGCACGCTAGTTCGTCCTCCGTGAGGCCTTACACATGCGCAGAACTGAAAAACACGAAGAAGAGCAGTGGAGTCAATTCACGTTTACTTCGTTCACAAATCGAGCGCCAACAACATTACATCAATTCAATCAGAAATAACAATAACAACAATTAATCTCATACATGGGCTTGTCTAAATCTTACAGGTGATATGGGCTTGGTTCATGAGCAAGTTACGCAACAGAAACATCTGCAATCTGACACACTATCTGATTATTTGCGGGTGAAAGACCAGGACTTTCCCCTTTCTATACTACTAATGGTCCCATGATCATCGGATCATAAAGGAAAGGAAAAATATCAAATAAAAGTGAAAATAGATCTGGAATCAATTATAATAATGATGTGGGATCAATTTATGTGAGTAATATGATTCTACACCTTAATCTGATTTTAATCCGAAAATCTCATACAATCTGATTATAATCAGATTCGCTAATCAGATTCTCCACAGACATTGCATAACACTTGAGAACAATCAGTGATACTTCCTAACTCCAAAATCGGACGATCTGATTACAATCTGATTCGATATATTGACGTCTACTTTAATCTCTAGTGGCATATTCAATAATTAGGAGGTAATAATAATCAATTAAGGACTCCAGCATATCATTTGAATACAATCCGATTACAATCAGATTCGCGATCAGGGCATTTATATAATCTTCCGAAACATATTTAATGAATAAACATTCATTAATCGTCATCAGGACTCAAATCAGATTCACCTCTCATAAACATAATCACTCACCAAACATTCTGACATGTCTATAAGGCTGAGCCAGGGTATTACCCATAATACCAGGAATCTCTTTCTAATATGATGGCAATAAACTTCTGAACTATTCTAATAATAATTTGATTCAATATAATTGCATAAAATAGATCACCAGGGGATAACAAAATAAATGATCTTGATGATGCCAATATTGTCCTGTCCATCGAAACCCACAAGGATTCATCAATAAATGAATACTAATAACTCATAATGTAATTCAATAAATCTCGCAATTAATTCAGCATTCCTTCATTAATTAATTCAATTACTGCAATCATTCCCAACATAACCACAACTATAACTCCAACGTACATGAATAATAACTTCACAGAGAAGCGGATGACTAGGCTGGTTATTGAGAAGTCCCACTCCCCCTTAATAATATATACCTGAGCTAACACCCAGTTTCCGATACTAGTACATATTTACGTCAACAAATTTATCCAACGTATCAATCGTGTTACTAGCATTACTTATACATCGGTAACTACAAAGATCTAGATGTACATATCTCTTCACTATTATCGGAGCACTAATCTCACAATGTAAAGCCCCTTTACCGAACTTGCGGATAGAGACAGAAGGTTAGCCGATCGCTGATTGGTCAATATTGGGCCTTTCGAGGTTCATGCGTGGTTGTAACTTCCGTATAAACAAATACACGTGCGTGCGATTTGGGATGCCATAGTCGCAAAGTCCTGCACCGACTAAAATAGGATATGTGATGTAGAAAGTCTGTTTTAATAATGCTGTGCAATCACGTACAATGATCCAGACTTCTTATTGCTTTCAATTCCTTGATCCTTGAGCTGTCCGTATTTTGGATAGGTAGGCCTACGTGTGGTTCAATTTAGGTAATCTAAAAATACTGTTTTTGTTAATTTTTTTAACTGAAACGCATAAAATAAATGAATAATAGCTCAGGTCATCAGCGGACCAAAATGGCCTGGAAAATAAATGGGGCAACTCAATGATAAAATATCGCTTTAACCATAAAGCTGCAAATTATATTTCTGAAATAACTCCGAATGCTGATTGCAAAAGAATACATTAGTCTTGCTCCTGCTATAGCAAATGTAAATGATTTGCAAAGAATAATTTGGCTTAAGATATACATGGTTCCTTATAGACCTTCACTCTGTTGATTTGAGGAATTGAAACACTAATACTGTGATATAATTTTTCGCGCATTTGCTAAAAACACCATGTTGCTGTGAGAGACCTGAAAATAACTCTGGCTAACAATCAGACACACTAAATGGGTGGACTCAGTATTTTTATGACAGAGGGGAGGACTGTTTGCTTGCATAATTCATCAACTATCAATAAGGGCCATCCATCATGGGATGTAGTGATAGTATTGGTGTCTCTCTCAACAAATCACAGTTACCTGAATATTCACATATTATCATTTGGGTTGTCTTGAAGCAATTTTGATGCAAATCTAGTGAATATATCTGCTAAAAAAGCATTTTGGGAATTGGGAATTTCTTGAACTTTGTCAGCGAAATTTTTCATCAAATTTTACAACTAAAAAATACCAAAAAATTCCTAGAGTTTAAAATGTTCTAAGATATGTTTGTATTGAAACTGATTTACCAGAATTGCAGTAATATTGCATCAAGAAACCCTAAATTATATGAGTATGCATTTTTATATTGCTGTGTTAACTTCAAAATATTAAGGAGAACCTAAATGGAAAATTAAAACTCCTGGTTGATATATTTTTTCTGAAAGTTTTAAATTTTATTTCTTCAAAGTATCCTCACTGGTTGCTGAGATCTTGTATAATCAAAGATTTTTGATTGTGGTAAAAATTTTGTATGCAAATGAGCTTTGGTGGACAGTGAACTAGAGATGACTCTATTAGATTATGGAACTTAAAAGCTCAGCTTGATTTTTTTTTTTATGAAAATGATTCCCACATTTGTTACTGCATATTCATTGATTCAGATTTCATAACCTACATTTTCAAAATGAAGCCCATAGCAACTGGTTGTTTTGGAAACCGCATTTCTAAAAATAATTGGAGTTTTTCAAACAACAAAGTCATAAAGTTTGCATAATGCTATGAATAATGAATACAATAAGCTTGAAAGAGATTAGGTCTATAGCTCTATATTTCAGCACAAATAGAGCTCATCAGCATTGCTTCACTTGGTGAAATTACAAGATCTCATGTGCATCAATTCCTGAATATCAGATTGATTATTTGACCTCCAATATCTCAAAAACCACTTTGTATGCAGTGGACAGCAGCTTACTCAAATTTGTGAGTCCTTCTCTCAAAATTGGCCTCAGACCGATTCGGTTCCCCTAGATCCTATTGATCATGAAGTGCCCCTTCTCTCGGATTAATACAGAAATGATGGGGAAATGGAGAAAAAGATACTCATGAAATTGAATTTTCAGATAAAAATTCGACCTTGGTTTTTGTAAAAAGTTTCAGATAACACATAAATCACTTCCTTCAATCTGTTGGATTTTTTCTAAAACACACTTTAGAAAATGAGGGTCAAAGGTTAATTTTTTCTGATGGTAACGAATTTGAATTTTGTGACACTTTCCTATCTATTTTCAGGCTTTTCTATTAATTGAGATGGCGACAAAGTTATCCGTATTCAAAAAAACAATTGCATATTTTTTTTAACAATGAACATGTATGTATACTTTTAATCAACAAAAAAATGTAGTGAGAAATTGAATTTTAATATTTTTAAAATGTATTAGGACCTGTGTCGGAGTTGTGGGTCTCCAGCTTAAAAGCTCATTCACTTGCATAATATATCGGCAAGTGCTGCGAATATCTTGATCAAAGACGACTATATTTTATTTCAGCAGACAATTTAAAGTTTAAATCTTAATTCCATGTTTGCTTTGGAATGTTAACACTGAAATATCTTCCATATCCACTATACCAGAAGTTCATAAAATTTCTGACTATACTTAATGTCGCATAACATGTGTATGGTCCGGTGGGATATTGTTATATTTACTGGTACTCCAGTGTTTCCTATTGTTTCTTGTTACCATGATTGTTTGTATGCCTTGCCTTTGTATGTTAATGGCATAGAGCAATAAACAAATCTGAATCTGACAGAGGCCTATTGTCTGAATCTAAATCGATCTTTTCAACAACAAAAACAACCGGAATCTTGACAATTTGGTAACTATCCACGTGTTTACAGTGTATCCCTTCGCAAATATCTATATTTAGTTCAGTCACGTGCTTTGTTGAGCCAATCAGCGATCGGCTAACCTTCTGTCTCTATCCGCAAGTCTTTACCGACATAGCAACGTATATGCCACGTTTACCCGCGCAAAGTGGAAACGTATGTAGGTCAACCCCACTAATGACAGATTTCTACTATTTTCACATAGAAATGCTAAACTAGTTCATAATAATTCTTACATGAATGTACAATCAAATACGAAGGTAGTTCCTACCTGAAAAACACGAAGAAGAGCAGTGGAGTCAATTCACGTTTACTTCGTTCACAAATCGAGCGCCAACAACGGCACTTCCGCCCCTCCGAGACCAAAGAGCGTCGCACAGTTGTCTGGTCTCTGTCATAACGCATACAACAAACTGGGCAAAATGTGACATGGTGAATCGACTACACTACAACGGCACTTACGTTTCAAGGCACCAGATGGTGAGGGAGTATCTGCAGAACATGTCATTCATGGTATCGACATCATCGTTCCAGCCATAGTATGCTTGCTGAATGCCATACTGCGCTCAAACCAAGTCCCTGAAATTATGAAAAATGGAGTCTTGACCCCTATCTTCAAAAAAAAGGGAAACAAAGAACAGTCCACTAACTACAGAGGAATAACCATTACACCAATAATCACCAAAATACTGGAAACCGTTGTTCGAAACCGAATCCAACCAACACTCGCACGAGCACAACATTCTCTACAACGTGGTTTCACAAAAGGGGTTTCTCCACTATTCTGTGCGCTTCTCCTGCAGGAATCTGTCCTAGAATCGAAGCAACAGTCCAAAAACACGATCGTCGCCTTTCTAGATGCCAAATCAGCCTTTGATGTCGTAAACCACTCGAGTCTTTTTCGAAAGCTGTACCACACTGGTGTGGATGGGACTCTCTGGCTTACAGTTTCCAACCTGCATGATAATGCCCATACACAGATCAAATGGAAAGATGAACTGTCCGTTAAGATACTCCAGCAACAAGGGGTCCGTCAAGGTGGCATTCTATCAACAGACTTGTACAAGATCTATGTAAATGACCTACTGTCTAGGCTCTCTGACACTGACCTTGGATCAAAAATTGGCCTATCCAACTGTTGCTCACCAACTTGTGCAGACGATGTCGCCCTGATGGCTAATAATGACCTTGACCTGCAAACTCTCCTTTTCTTAGTCGAGGACTACAGCTCCAATGAAAGGTATGAAATCCAACCCCAAAAAAGTGCTAGATTGTCAAACGCAAAAAGCATATTGATCACCGTTACAGATGGGGAGTCAGGATCTCCCTACACCAGAAACCTCAAAGCATCTTGGTATTATTCGGGACAAAAAACTGATCTCCTCTAAGCTCAACGTGGAAGAGAATATCTCCAAAGCAAGTCCTACACTCTCTGATGGGTCCGGGTCTTCACGGCCGTAATGGCTTTAATCCCACAACATCCTGCCACTTGCTGGACATTTACTTCATTCCGGTATTACTACATGGTCTGGACGTGACCCCACCAAATGTCAAGGAAATGGATTGCCTGGAGCGTTTTTATAAAAAGACACTGAAGGAAATCCTCTCCCTTCCCACTAGGGTCGCAGATCCAACTCCGTATGTCCTTGCAGGGACCCTACCATTGATTGCCAAGCTTCATCTGCGGGTTCTCTCCCTGCTGCGGAATATCTGCGCTGACGAAAAGATCATTGAGCATGACATTGCTGTTCGACAGGTAGCTACAAAGGGCCTATTCAGCACTAGCTGGTTTGCCAATGCAAGACAGATTCTTGCTAAATATTCTCTGTCGTCGATCCATGACTTGCTGGACTGCCCTCCATCCAAAAATTGCTGGAAGAGGATCACTAGGGGAGCTGTCAGAGCCTACTGGACCGAAGACCTGCTCTTCAAGATACGTTTGTATCCGTCCCTGCGTTTCTTGGACCCAGCTGATGATTGCTTGGAGAAGCCACATCCCTCGATCGCTTCAGTTTCCACGTCACCATGCGATATACGCAGGCTAGGCATAAGATTGAAACTGCTTACCGGAACATATATACTCCAAGCAAATCGGGCTTCATTCAACCAGTATAATGTAAACCCAGAATGCCAGCTGTGCAACGATGGACCCGAGGACAGGCAGCACTTCCTGGTTAGCTGCAAAACTCTGGCAGACATCCGTATGCGATATATCTCCATGCTCCTCGATTCAATCTGTGACAGTTGTCTCGATATTGTGAGTGCCAGCACAACTACTCCACAAGGTGCCTGTGAGATGATCATTAACCCAGCCAGGGTTATCAACATGCTAGGTGGCCACCCTGACTGTATCCCAACTTTTGAGAAGTACATCCGGCTATTAACGTACGGTCTTCATCACAAGAGAAACTTGGTGCTCCTTAAACAGGAATCCAGTGGTGACTAGTCGGACACTATTGACCATTTTGTGTGACTTTGTGTGGTGAACAGATAGCTCTTAATTTTAATTTATTTTTTACATTTTACCTGTTGCGATTTTTTTACATGCATTTTAATACTCTTAATGAGGTGCCTCTCTTTAAAGGGGGAAATTACGAAAGTGAACTGAACTGATGGCGGCACTTCCGGTCCGAGATGGCGGCCCAGGTCAAATATCACTTACGGCTATGACGTCACTTCCAGTCCGATGAATAGTATAGAAAGTCCATATCGGATCGTGTGAGCAAATGTGGCTCGTGATACGGAGAGCCAGTGGGATGAAAGTCTCGGAGTCAGGCATTCCCACTAGTGCAGTATAGGCCGACTGCGTATGCGCACGACCAACGAGTAGTATAGAAAGTCCAATTGGGCTAGGCAGGTGGGGTGAGAGACATAAAAGTTGAACCAACGAGGGCCCAGGGGCTGGGCATTCCCAGTAGAGTCTTACAGGCCGAATGCGCATGTGCGTACGGCCTCCGCGTAGTATACAAAGTCCAAATCATTCGTATAGGTAAGTATGGAGTCTGATACTGAGAATCATTGGGGTGAGAGATATGGGAGATGCACTAAACGAAAGCCCTAGAGCCTGGCATTCCCACTAGCGTAGTATAGGCCTACTGCGCATGTGTGCACTTCCACAAAGTACTATAGAAATTCCAACTGTGTCGTATAGGTAGGGGGTTGTACAGATGTCGTCACAAATAGATCACGTGGTCCAAGGTCTTCCAAAATGCTGGCATAAATATGTCAAAAGCCAATCCAACATGGTGGCACAAGGTTAAATGTCAAGTAGTACAGAGAGGGCAAATGCGGGGAAATAGCGGGCAAGTCGGGGGCTGTGTGGGAAATCAATAGGGCGAGAGACCTGGAGGTTTCACTAATGTCATCTCTGGAGTCAGACACCCCCTCATGGTAGTTAGGTGGACTGCGCATGTGAGGGACGTTGTGTGCGCATGTGCACCAGGTGTGTAACGTGAATCCAGGCGCTATTTCATAATATAATTTTCGCGAAAATAATAGTGCGGATCAAGTGCGGATTACAGGCATCATGTACGGATCAAGTGCGGATTGCGGGCATCAAGTACGGATCAAGTGCGGATTTTTTTCATCGTATGGAGGCCTGCCTGGGTCAGTGCTAGAGCATTTCAAATATCTTAAAATATCGCATCTTGCCACAACTCTCGCAAGAACTACCTCTAAGGATCGCCCCTGGCGGATATATCCTCTTACTCAAACACACACAAGGGGAAGATCCACTTCCCCATATCTACATTTTCATTACTTTGTATGGTTTGAAATTGGCCGATTTCGGAAACATTTCATCGTGGTCATTTCAACGCTTTTACGTCCACCATTAAGCGCAAATTTCGTACACGATTAGGCGCAGTTCCACCATCAAGCGCAAATTTTCTACACGATTAGGCGCAATTTGTTTGCACGATTTGGCGCTGACACGATTAGGCGCAAATACACGATTAGGCCCCCCACATCCCCGGAGTCTTGAGTTCGATTCTAACCCGAGCCATTATTTTCTGGCAGGGTGTTTTACAATTTCACAAAGGAATATAATTATATTATAATTTACCGCTTAATATGACTGCAATTATGTAGTTCTGTTGACAAATTTACATCCATATAGCATCGGTCTCTTCCCAGCACACCTAGCCTCTGTCTGATCTTTTTAGCAACAGATTACACATGAGACTTTCAAGATAGAGACTGATCAAACATTCCCACCAAGTACTTATACTCTTCTCATGTTTCCCATTACCTATATACACGTTTGAGCCTTTAGCTTAATTTTTAACGAAGTTGAGTGCCAAACAACATCCACTTACACATTGATAAATCAAGATTGAGTCTGTTCTTACAGACCTAGGTAGCAGCACTTTGAAGGTCATAGTCAAGGCATTTGGATATAACAATAATTGACATTTTTTTATTTATAGATTTTCTAGTATATGTGACTGACAAATCGTCAGTTCGCTAGTTCCTTAATATAATAATACCAAAGAAAGTATTAAGTCAGTCATGGCAGTCAGTCAGTTGTAAGCATCCATTTCCGTATGCGCACTTAGTTGTGCTTTTAGTGAACTCCGGTTTCTGTTGTGGCGAGTTTACCGGTTTTCAGCAACGCCAAAGCTGTTGAGTTGGAGCAGAAAATCAGGAGGTTGAACAATGCGAAACGTTATTACATTCTTATCATGTTGTTAATTGAGTATTTCCAAGACCAAGGTATCCGAAATCTTATTTGTGATATTGGCCTTGTATCTACTCGCGTACAATTCAATTCAATTTTATAGTATAGAACACCTCAAAGAGGTCGCACACAAACATACAAATAAGGGACATAATCCATAACTGAACAAAGATACCCACATGTACATTCTGATAATTATTCAGAGATCAGATCTACTTACTTACAGTACATGCATGTGTTTGTCAGTTGCAAGCGAAGGGGAGGGGTAGTCAAGTAACATGACTGAATTTATTATCAAAGTCCTGTCGTACGATTCAAGGAGATTCACTGACGAAAATAAAACGTCAAAAAAAACCCCAGAAATTCACATCCACACCTCCCCAAGTCCCACTGTCATGATGTATGGGCCATCCGATTTCGCGATACAACAAGCATAGCAACCAGAAACACTTGCATTCCAAATGCAGCAGAGAATTTCTTGTCTGTGTTCTGACGTTTTATTTTCGTCAGTGAGTCTCCTTGAATCTAGTCCGAGCTTCGTATGACACTCTGTGAGGCTCCCAAGGATTGACCGGGGGTGTCGTTGGGCATAGTAAGAATAGGTCTCAGCTCCTTAGAGAGCTTGTCGTAAGAGGCAACTAACTGGGGCACCCGTGGGAAAAGGAATAGGACCCCACCTGTGGGGTCTCGCGTGTTAGAAGGGATCGATAGGACCCTACCCGTGTGGTTTCCGGTGTGAAAAGGAATAGGAACCAATGTCGTGATATGACTGATATAGTGTTTAAAGCGGCGTTCACTCACTCACGCCAGACGACGGATAATTTCTGAGAGATATAAACCTTAGCCAGACAATCTCTTTGAAATTAATATCCGTTGTCTGTCGTGAAGGGTCATCTATATGAAGCTCGGACTAGCTTGAAAAGGAATAGGAGCCAATGTCGTGATATGACTGATATAGTGTTTAAAGCGGCATTCACTCACTCACGCCAGACGACGGATAATTTCTGAGAGATATAAACCTTAGCCAGACAATCTCTTTGAAATTAATATCCGTTGTCTGTCGTGAAGGATCATCTATAGGAAGCTCGGACTATCTTGAATCATACAGCATGATTCTGATCAGAGTTACTGGGAGGGGGAGAATCGTTTGTTACATATTTGGTGGAGATGTGTTGCTTCCAAAATACGCCTACTTTTGTATTCATTTTTAATAAGCTAGAACGTAACCTGGAGACAGTAATTGAGCCTAGATACATAACGTGTTTGAGGGCTGAAGGGAACCGGAGAGTTGCTAATCAGTTCCTGGTATTACCCCAAAACTGGTATAGCTGCTCGTGTTTGATCTGGCTAGCTGCACCATAGCATAGGGCTTTGATGATATTCAAGACTAGACTCGGTACATGTTATTTTTCCACATAAAACCACTGAATAAACCTAGGCAGGGTGACAATTGAGTTCCTTTAGACGTAAACTTGTCAACCACATGTCAGCTTCTCTCTTAAATATAACATAAAGTATGTACCCCTTGCAGTTGGTGATTAATAGTGGTTATTTCGAATTCCTAAATTAAATTATTGAGGGTTACAACCATCGCCAAGATTAAATGATCTGGTTTAGGATTCCGAATCTACCCACGGTTGTCTCTTTTGGGAAGCGTCACATGAGTTTTCTTGTCAAATTTTGATTGATTAAAGGCACCATAAATGGACAGCGAACGCTTTTTTCCTGAAAAAGAAAGTAGAGGAGGTTATGTGTGTCTTGAACCGTTCGCCAGACTGTGTGCAATGGGAGAAACGGTTATAAAAGGTGATATGGGATACCCTGTTAACCATATAGTCCAATCATGCCAATACAGATATGTGATTGCTGAAACGATTTAATATGAATATGCTGCATAGTGATAACCTGTCCACGTACCGTCACAATAGATCACTGCATGCATATTATGATACTAGTACAGTCTTTATATTCCTTATTCATGAATTACATTTATAAATAGTCTCGTAATGTTAAATATAGACGATCTCGGAGCTAAAGTTTTACATATATGTCCCTAACATGTCTCTAAATAAATCTTACTTGAACTTGAAGAGGTATTCAAGAGCCAAACAGTTACTGAGCAAAATAAGAGAACAATATATCGGAAGCTGATACGGATTAGTTAGGAGACTATGTTAGATGCTTATGGCACTAAATATAACTATTGTTCCAGTATTCTATAAGTAAATTCAGTATATTAAAGTGATGTGGCAGGCTGTCTGCTTGTGAATCTATTCTCCTATGACTCCTGAAATGACTCTTTGCATAATAATTGACAACTATTTATGCAGAATATGAATCTCCATGGGGAACTAGGTGAATCTGCTCAAGAAGTTATACCACAGTCGTATAAGCCAGGTGATGCCGATGTGAAATCTCCTAACCGGACGACATTAACTTTACATGAGATCAAAGAGGAAATCAATAAGACGGTAAGAGTTATGATGTAAACACCTTTCCAAGTGTTACTGAATTTCGCCATCAAACGTTAGTATTTCCAAGTACCACCCTTTAATACGTTAAGTTTTAGTCATGTGGCCTGAATCAGAGATCCATTCCAAGTTCATTTGGCCTGCAGTAGTGCTTCTCAAATAAAAGTTACATAGTAAATTCAATCGATTGATCTGTATTTTCCGTTATAGCTGACGTTCTGTATCCCGCAACAAATGCTGCACTGTACTACGGTATGCAAATTTCTGTATTATTATTATTCTTGTTTAATGTTTTCTTTCAGGTGACGGCAGAGGAATCGGGAGAAAGTGTTGAATTTCTACAGCATATCCATGCATTTGTTCAACGTGAGCTGGCCAAACATAAGCCTCCCGAACCAAAAAATGTGCAAAGGGGCCACATACCTGTCAGTGGTTCTCCTTTGTCACAACCTATACACAGAATCAGTTCATCAATAGACAAGCCAGTAATGACTTATCCCAGTCCGTTCTTTCCCATTCCACTCTACAGAGAACTAGGCCAGACTTCGCATTCCATCCTCAATACTGCCAAATCTGAGGAACAGAAGTTTAACATTCATTCTGTTAGAGACTTGAGTAAACCGTTGAATAAGAAAGAGCTTCAGAGCAAAACTCAGTCACCAAGTTCACCTGAAAGACCACATCAATGCCCAACATGTCACAAACGTTTTATTCAACGGTGGCATCTCACTAGTCATCTAAGAACGCACACCGGGGAAAGACCATACCGGTGTAGAACATGTGGAAAGGATTTCTCACAACAGAGTATCCTGTTGCAACATTATGTGACACATTCCAATGAACGACCATACCCCTGTACAGTCTGTGGCAAGGATTATAAATACAAATGGCATCTAACTAACCATATGAGGTCTCACACTGGAGAGAGACCTTACAGGTGTACCATGTGTGGAAAGAGTTTTATGTGCACCAGTGGTCTACAGCAGCACCATATTATACACACTGGCGAGAGAAATCACTGCTGCCCACTGTGTGGCAAGGACTATATACATAAATGGCATCTTAAAAGTCACCTAAAAACACACAAACTTAATACAGGAACTGTTTAATTTTGAAGGAGAGGGGTGAAGGGATGGTGCACTAAACATTCCATTGTATCAACTTGACAAAATCGATCTGAGGGCTTCTCAGAATATACCTGGCGTGGTCTATCATGATAGGGTCATTATAAGACTTCATTGATGAAGAAACTGGATGAAAAGAATGATGGATACTTTAAAAACACAACCACCACGGGTCATTTTGATTTCTATGGGTTGCATTAATTCATGTTGTGTAAAAGGATGATTTTCTGTCAGTTTGGGAAACAATACATCCAAAAATACCTTCAAAATAGTTCTGTTTCAAGTTGAACAACAATAAGACATGGAAAGTTGTATCTCTCCAGTCTCAGAATACATCTGAAGATGTTGAATTGCATTCATGAACCATTTTCACAACTGAGATTTGATTTGACTGGGTTAAAGCAAATGTTCATGAACATGTTAATGGATATATGGAATTTCGAAATGGAAGAGCTGGGAATGGCGGCCTTGCACAATATGACCAGTAGATAAACCGGAAACGGTAGGTCTGTTAGTCGATTGGATAACTGGGCGAAAATTGACAAACAGGAAGTGGCAATCACAGAATCTGATTGGATAGTTGGTATAGTGCAAGTATTCCATGGATTAATTGACTAAAACCTGTTAGTGTTATTTCCAAATGTTTGTGATCTGTATCCCCCCAGTCACATTGTCTGGAGTTCGGATTCCGAAGACTTTATTGATTTTCACTTCTAATGTATGGCATGATTTCAATGCAAGAAACCTAGTTTACTCAAAGCAGACCAATAATTCCCGGACACTATGTTTAATCACAATGCATGCAGGTCAGTGATCACTGAAGACTGTATGAAAGCGCGGTGTCAACCAGTCTCAATTTCTCTGAAATAAGGTCGACCAGGGGTACACCATTTTACTACTTTCACCTTCAATAGAGTGCTGCAAATTCCACTAGCCGTAAATATTGCCAATGCGCGTTAGTTACGCGCAGGAATTACGTAAAATTCCGAGACAATATTTTGGACCCGATTTTCACTAAATATCATCAAGCCATCATAGCGCTAACCTGATCAATATAGTCCGACACCATTCAGGTGTACAACATTGTCGAACACAACTTGGCTGGGTGGTACCTTGGTGGTTCGTCGCGATATAACTGAAATATTGTTGAAAGCGACGTTAAATACTACACACTCGATTACAATCATTGCCTGACAGGCAAAATTTGTGCATTAGTTCCGTTTTACCTCTACTATTATTATTAATCTGCTTTTTATATATGGTTTAACGTGTTTTTTTTATACGCCCGTGTATCAAAATTTAGGTCAAGGTCAGAGGTGAAGGTCACTACGACCCCAAAATCAGAAAATCATTAAAATAACTTTTTTTCTGTCAGTAGATACTCAGGGACATGATGTGCTACATACCAAAATGTGGGTCAAGGTCACCATGGCCCCAAAATCAAGAAATGATAAAAAGTTACATTTTCATATGCCTGTCGAAGACGAGGTCGTGTAATGCGATGTCCATTCATCCATCAACATTTGTTGTCCATGCGATATCTCTAATTGCAAGATATGGATTGGTACCAAACTTGAGTACCAGTATACCTTACTCACATGGCAAAGAGGAGAAATCCATTTTGAGATCAATTTGTCAAAGGTCAAGGTCACAGTCCCCCATAACTGAAGCAAGTTTAGCTGATTCTATGTGTTAGGTTGGAATATTCAGAGTTATCTCCCCTACATGTATATGGTATTGTCCTGTGGAGTTGTTGCTCATGTTTGAAACAGCTACATTCAGTTAAACTGTTGTGAAATAAAAAGCATACATTTACTAATTTAACGGGGAGAGGGGTCCTTTATTAACTTCTTACCTGTTTATTAACTCAAGAATAACGGTTTACTTCATCACTTCTTCCTTCATGAAAAATTCTCTCGTCTGAAAGGAATCCATTTGCCGGAAAACTACCATTTTCTTGTGTTTGACTATTGTCGATTTCAGTGTGGGATATGTGAGCTCTCAGCTCTTGCTTCAAGGTTAACTAGTTACCAGAGTTGAGCTCATTTTAGTTTATCATTCAATATTAGATGTGATATATGTTACATTCTCAGAAGCGGGTGGTTGGGTGAGTTCAGGTTCCTTCAATGTTGTTGCTTCAATGCATTTTGCTGAGGAGTAACAGGAACTTGATAATGTGATGTCTAGCTCTTTAACATCACTTGTCTTTATTGCACCATGTAAGCGTCTTGTCTGTGTCTTGTGCGCTGTCCTCAGTGGTTTATAGGGTGCGCTGTCCTCAGTGTTTTATAGGGTGGATGGAGGGTGTATGGTTCCATGTTGCTTCAAAGATTTCTTCTTTGAAGTAGCAGGAACACAACTGGGCTGGGTGGTGCTTAGTTGGTTCGTCGTGATATAGCTGAAATATTGTTGAAAGCGACGTTAAATTCTATTCACTCTCACTTACATTCTCAGAAGCACAAAATTGAAGACCTTTCTTTGGGTTGCTAGCTACCAGTTGCAATTAATGCTATTAAACAACCTTGAAATTTGGACCAATGTAATTTCAGATATACGGGCGTATATTGACGCACCTTGGGCTCTTGTTTTATATTGGATTATAAAATACTATAGTCATCTTAGTGGGTATGCTTCCACTACGTTCTAGAGTCTGTATTAATTATTATTTCAGATGATAAAATATTACTTTGAATCAGTGGTTGTATGCCCACTGTTCTGGAATCTGTGCTGGTTATTTCACGATTGTTTTATATGTTGAGGTCTGTTTAATATAAATGACAATCACCCCCATGATTCTGAGACTTTTCAAAGCCGATTCACTAACTTTATTTCAGAACATGTATTATTTATTATTTCAGATGATAAAATATTAGTTCGATATGGGTTATATTCCCACTATGTTATATAATCTGTGCTGGTTATTCCGCGATGGTCTGATATGTTGAGGACTGTGTAATATAAATGACAATCACCCCTTATGATTCTGAGACTAAATTCAAAGCTGATTCACTAACTTTAATTATTTCAGAACATGTATTAATTATTATTTCAGATGATAAAATATTGGTTTGATATGGGTTATAGTCCCACTATGTTCTAGAATCTGTGCTGGTTATTTCACGATGACACGATGGTCTTATATGTTGAGGACTGGAATATAAATGACAATCACTCTCGCCCACAGAATCCTATGCTTCCCTCACAAGGCCCATCCAATGTTCTTAAGACCAAAATAAAAAAAAGACATGTTTGTGATAACCCTACGTATCCATCAAAAAGCTCTCTTCTAACTCGAAGACCATAATTTAAGTTTACTGCAATTTCTGATTGCCTTTTCAGTCCGTCCTCTTGGTTCAATTGAACGTTTTGTTTCAATATTGAGATATTGTATGTTTACATGTAGATATGATATATTTGGGATATCAAGAGGATCAATGTTGCATTAGCGTGACAGGACTCGATTATAATGTATTTGTCTTGAGAATTACACACTAAAATATCAGCCTCGTAAAGAATGCCATCACCAATTGAGATGTGATGGTGGGTGGGTTGAAATGCCTGGAACCATGACAGGCGACAAGTCTCGGCATGTCTGGTGAGTGCCCTATGCATCGAAGCAGGAGCATCCCCTTCCCCAACCGACCCGGTTTCATACAGCGGGTCCGAAAAAACGATTTGGACAGTGTGATTCCTTGATTCTGTCCCCGAGTCAATGTTGATCTGTTCAATTTGCCAGTGACTGGTGGACGGGTCTCGCGCTCCACGGGGAAAAACCGGGACCCGCCGGAGGGTCATGGTGTCCTATTGGGACATTCTTTCCTTTGTGGGCAAGGAAGATTGTAGAGCCCACATCGTCTGTCTCTGAATAATTTCGTTATCTCTGATGCTGGAACTCATCACATTATCGAGATGGTTACCCTGGTTACGGCACATTCCAAAGAATCGTTTTTGATTGTCTTTCCGAACCGTTTATTTCGAATTTTTATTAGGGAAGTATTATATGAAGTTAAACAAAATAGTATTTGGACATCGTTATGAAGGAAACGACGAAATATTGAAGAAAGTGGACGAAAACGCAATGGACATTATTTAGAAGGAAAAATATTATTTGGTTACTTCCTCGTGGTCGCCGTTTTGAATTTAACAGTAAAGCTCTTGATGCGACAGTTTCCTTTCCATTCACCAATGCTGCTCAAACGGCACCAAACCCCGGGTTGTATATGTTCCGTTTAATTGTATGGTACGATGATAATTTGCCTTCAGTGTGCGAGGAGTTTGGTGGAATATCCTCGATTTGACAAGGCTCTACCACGTTGTTCTGTGGACCATTAATGAGGGGTGGTGACATTATTCTGTGATGTCATCAGTAGTTCAGAAAGCACAGAGACGATCAGATGCGCTCTAGACTTGGTGAAAAGCACACCCTACCCAGCTAGCTCATGTGGGCATGATTCCATTGAAGCTGCCCTCCTCTCCTGACCGTGATATGTCCGGTGACGTTATCGAGGAGCATGCGCACTTGTTAAGAGGAGTGAGGAGAAGATCGTATGACGTGGTGTGTGTGATACATTACAGTTTGTATCCACCCTCTAAACAGAACGTGTACGTCTTGCCAGAGAACCTTATCTCGTCGGAATAATATGCTGAGACACCTCCACTTAAATACAACCAAGACACACCACCAAGTTCACCCAGTATGAGTCCACCAAGTGGAGTAGAGCACCTTAAACGATGAGGGTCAGCGGCTCAACGGTCTGTGAAAAAATGTCCTGGATGATCAAATTCTAAGAGGGAGGTCCCATTAGCTATAGTTGTGTTGTCTGGTGTACAGTCAGTGGCAGTCCGCCCACGAAACTACGCGGATAAGAATGTGAGCTTCGTCCCATGCATACCTCACGATATTGGGCAAGCGTCAACTCGAACAAAACAACGGCAGTGATAGATGATCTGATGGGTGCGCCCAAACATTATTCAAACATTCGCAACATCGCCGAAGTGTTGACCGTCATCGAAATCAGTCGGTGAATTATCCGAAGCAGAATCTCCTTCCTCAAGTGAAGACGCCCAGAGATATTGCATAGAACTGCCAATATTTGGTGCTATTTACAAAATATTTCGACGGAGCGCAAATCCGTGTTTTTGGGAGTCTGAACATCGACTATTTCGCGCAGGTTTTTCAAGCCGTGACGACTAGTCCTTAAGGATAGCTATCCCCTTAGAGGCAGTTTTTGCACCCCCATGACAATTTGTCGTCTGTATCAATAAATATACAAGATAACCATAATAAACTATATATTTTATGAAAGCATACATCGTAGGGATTCCAACTATATGATTTGTATAACTGACGCTGCTACTGTGTAGAAAATATTCCAATTTTAAAAAATTAAAATGAAAATAGCGTCCATTTTTCAATTGAAATTTCATGAAAACTGTTGGTCTTGTTTCAACTTTGATGGTATACCTTGGTAGGAGACAATTCGAACTAGTAAACTTTATCTCTTTTTTTTAAATCTTTGCCTGGTTTTGTTTTTATAACTATTTTACTAAAATAAATTGAAAAAAATGTACTTTTTTACGGTCGTTTGTCTTAAAAGTTGGATAATTAAAAAACGAAGCCGAACTTACAAAAAGTGAGATAGAGTTTTCTAGATCACCTTATAAGTAACAAGCATGCCAAATTTCAAAAGCGTAGCATGGATACTTTTCGAGAAATAAACGTTTGAATTTCGAATTTTGTACAAAAATGAAAGGCTAGAAATCGGGCAAAATGTGTCCAGCTATACATCTGATGAATTAATCCCTATTTTTTGCTTGAATTCTATTGTCAAATACATTTTTAATCTGTCTAATGGGACCTACTCGAATTCCTGTTTATTCTGGATAACTAGTACAAGTTTTTTTCATCAAGTCGGTTTAAAGTCCAATTTAAACTTTAAAAACCTGCTAAAACTTGTTCACACCTGTGTAGATTACTTCACGGCGGGTGTCTGGGTGAAGTGTCACTGTCATAATTAGAAACAAAAATAAGGATGTTTGCATGGTTTTGATCAGAAGGGGGTACATTAATGTAAATAAGTAGGACTAATAGATAATTAGCTTACCATAATACTGCGGAAATGAGTTTTGGAAAGGGAAATTTAACAGACAAAAATAATAGTAGCCAAGCCCAAGCTAAGGCAATCTGTTTAATTGTTCCAGGGCCTCGGAAACTAAATTTTTAATCCTAATATTGAAGCACTTCTATTTATCATTTTTGTTTCATTTTTTCACCAAATATTAGAGGAAATAGTGAATATTTGAATGAAGAAATAAAACAAAAATGACAAATTTTGACCCTCTAAGGGGATAGCTATCCTTAAGCTACCGTGGACCTGAAAGCGAATACCCCCGAAGATCGCCGATTGACCACCCACCTGTAAGCCGGAGAAGGGCCACGAAGGAGCGAGAGTCAACTACCCTCATACCATCAACGGAGTTCACAGGTGATTGGATACCCATCAGTTGTCGTAGAGCAAACCCCTATCCAAGTAGTGTGAATAGGAGGGTTCTTGCGCACTGAAGCTCAGGTTGATATGACATCACGCGTGCCGAAATAGATAGGCTAAATATAGGACTTAGCGGGCCAAGGGGATTTGTGGAGTTGCTGCTGACGTTACGCGTGCCGAAATAGATCGGCTAAATATAGAACGTGGTAGGCCGACGACTATGAGGCGCCGTTTGTCACTTTCTGATTTAATCTACTGATTTATAAATATCGGGTATTTAGCCGTCGGATATATAAATATCGGGTATTTAGCAGTCGAATATATAAATCTGCAAAAAATGAGCGCGAAATAAACACCGACTTTAGTCAATTTTAAATCCTATATCAGCGAATAAAACCTGAGAAAAATTTATAAATACCTATTTTAGATTTCAAGATATATATATCTCTCGTGGTGTTATTTCTGGGATATAAATTCCTCCACAATATATATATATATTCCTGACAAACGATTTCTTATTTATATATCCAAGGTAACGTATCTTACTGATATATAAATATTTCAAAATGTGTTGTTGGATATATATATATCCAGCCCTCGTCTGACTCCGGATTTACAAATACTGAACTGAGAAAGTCTCACATATAGATATCCCAGTTATAGTATGCTAATGAGTTACGATACGTTTACCGCAAAACTGATGATGTCACACTAAGCCTCTTCAAGTGTACCAAGGTTCTCAATCATTCCGCAGATTCTCATGTGCGGTATTGTAAACAAGCGCTAATTTGTGGGTCATCTTTGAATATTATCGGGCAAATTCATTCAGGTACTTCTTACTTTCCCACGAGAATGATAACTTTTTTACGAGCGTTATTCGCAGCAGCACAGAATTTATAGAAAGCTATTATTAGTATTCATTATGTCTTGCCCACGGATCACAAGGACTGGTGAAATAGACCAGGAGTGAGTGATGTACCCGTTCAAAGATATCCTGATTAGGTTGGTTTTGGCGCAATCGCCCGCAAAACAGCGGCAGTCACACGCGCGGTCAAGTCCTCTTCCGACGACATTCCGATGCGTTGTCAGCTTAGGATATTTCCACTCGAGATACTATGATCTAAAGCAACACCAAAACCGATGACGTCATCGGTTTTCGAGACTCATCAGCATACTATTAGCATACTAAACATGGGATATCTATATATGAGACTTTCTCAGCTCAGTATTTGTAAATCCGGAGTTAGACGAGGGCTGTATATATATATATCCAACAACACATTTTGAAATATTTATATATCAGTAAGATACGTTACCTCGGATATATAAATAAAAAATCGTTTTTCAGGAATATATATATATATTGTGGAGAAATTTATATCCCAGAAATAACACAACGAGAGATATATATATCTTGAAATCTAAAATAGGTATTTATAAATTTTTCTCGGATTTTATTCACTGATATAGGATTTAAAATTGACTAAATTTGGTGTTTATTTCACGCTCATTTTTTGCAGATTTATATATCCGACTGCTAAATACCCGATATTTATATATCCGACGGCTAAATACCCGATATTTATAAATCAGTAGATTAAATCAGAAAGTGACAAACGGCGCCTCATAGACGACGGCTGTTGTGGTGTAACCCTGTTTTATTACGCACTCGGTATCCTCACTAAGGTACGAGGGCTAATGGAGGTTTTTCCCTGGAAAACGTCATAAAAATATACTAGGTAAATAGCTAGAATCTGCACATGTACACGTAACGCCTAGAAAGTTTGTTTTTGACAAAAAAAATCTGTCAATTATATGTTTTCCTCAAAATGCATTAGAATGTCTAGAACTGGAAGGGTTAAGGAGATGATACTTATCTCGTTGAATACACAGGAAATAGTTTATATATCTCTTGAAAGGGAAGCTGTAAATTACACCGTAATGATGCGCATAACGTGATTTCGCCACAATGACGTGATAATCTAAATTAGACAGATTTTGACAGAAGAGTTTGAAGAGTGAATCTCGCATCATCAGGTAGAGAATAGTGAGAAAAGGGATTTGAAATGCTGAAACGCATAAAAGGAACAAAAACCTCGAAGCTGCAATGTTAATCGTTTTACAAGCGAATCTCAAGCTGTACAGGATATGTAATATCAGTGTATACGTGTAATTCATTAATTAATATAAAATAAGTACTAATACGCAGTCTCCAATTTCAACTAGGTCCACCTCTCATTGTTCCTCCGCATTGTCGATTGTCTCTGAATCCTATACTTCACTGTTTTCTCCAGTTACAGATGTTTTGGTACAGGTAATCAATAGACTGAATAAATAATTCCGCATCTTAATAGCCTGTCTGGAAACATCTCCGAGTTTGGAAACGCCTCTTTGTTTCCACAATTTTCTGATGAATAGAGTCATTTAGCAGCGTATGCCAGTTCATCCCCTGATCGTAATGCATTTGGCGCAGCGTCTTTTCAATCATCAGGGATATGTCCTTCGTTAGCCATTTCATCCGATTCATTTTCACCATAGCCTTGCCCCAAATACTCGTGTTTCATCTCTTCAATATCTTTACAATATCAAGACGAAGCCCTATGGCAACCTGTTCGTAGATTTGAAACCTCATATAGCCTGGCCACCGATGAAATACCACGAAATAAACTCGTACAATATTGGTCCTGGAATAAGAAGAACGAACAAAATCTGTCGCCCTATTCTCTCGATGTGAAAACTCCAAGAGTTATAAACCAGCCGCTGTCGATCCACTACTCTTGCACATCTCATGTAGCCCGTATTCTGAAACCAGCATTGTAGTACCCTGTCCCGTATGAGGAGCGTGACTAGTTTGACCACGATGCGCAAGCGGGATTATATACTAACTCTTCCACCATGGTTTGAAGACGATAGAAATAATGGCAAGTTTCAACCAGGAAAAGGCCAATCGGTTGGCCGGAGCGAACTTGGGTCTGACTGCCGTGAAAGGAAATACACTTCAGACGATGAGAGTGACTGCGAGAGTTTCCTGTGGAAATAGGTCAATCCACTAATTCGCACAAGCGCATTAAATATATAGTATGGAAAGAACTGTTTGGCAAGCTTATAATGGAGAAATATCGTAACGATATTGAAGACCGGAAACACGAGTATTTGGGGAAGGGCTATGGTGAAATTGAATCGTGTGAAATGGCTAACGAAAGTCATATCCCGATGGTGGAAAAGACACTGCGCCAAATGTATTAAGATCAAGGGCTGAAATGGCGCACGCTGCTAAATGCCCACGTTCATCAGGAAATTGTGAAATCAGCGAGGTGTTTCCAAACTCCATATGATATGTATCACGAGGATGCTTTCAGGCAGGCTATTAAGATGCAGAGATGATTATTCGGTAAGCTGACTACCTGTGCCAATACATCCGTCACTGAAGAAATCGGCGAAATAGAGGACTCAGACAACCGACTCTGCGAACAAGCAATGGGAGCTGAAGCCAGTTGAAAACGGTACTTAGTTATTTACTCTCGAATTATAATATATTAATTAATTAGGCGTAGATCACTGGTATTATATGATATATACAGCGTTGAGATTCACTAATAACATTGATTCACTGGCCTTTTCTCGCTATTCTCTATCCGATGGTGCGATATTCACTATCCTAGCTCCTGAGTTTTCGAAAATATGAATATTTTGCCAAAATCGGTCTAATTTTAGATTATGGCGTCACTATGACGAAATCAACGCCATCAAGTTATGCTGGTCATCGGCGGCTATTCAACGATGTAAGGTAAGGTTCTAAGACCCTCTCGCTCTAGAGATATAGAGATTTTCCAAAATCGGCCAAGTTCATATCATGACGTCACTTTGACATTGTTATGGCGATTGAACGACCCGCCGCTCTCCTGTGTATCCAACGACGTAAGTTTCATCTCCGTAGACCTTCGCGTTCCAGAGATATACAGATCTTCATAAATTTCGAAGTAAAATAAAAAATTTCGGGGGAAAACCTCCATTAACCAGTTTATCTTAAAGGAATAGACAGCATTTGGCAAACGTAAACTGCGACTGAAAGATCAATCCAAACAGTGCCCAAAAATATTTTTTTCCTATTTTTGAGATTCTTTCTAACGAAGAAAAATACTCTCAAACATTGGAAAAATGACCAGATGTGTTGAATGAAGGAGCCACCATGTTTATGGCTTAACCAATGAGCGGCCGGGTGATATTCACGTGACAACTAGCTCATGACGTCAAAGGGCCTTTCTGCTGTTAGAGAGCAAACATGGCAGCAAGTGATTTTCAACTTTTTCCAAGGGTCCGACGCCTTGCATTTCCGGGAGTTTCAACCTGACTGATGACAATGACTGGCTGGACCAAACCATGCTTTCATCTACGCTGCTTGGGACCAGTGTCGAGGGATATAACTTAGTGTCAGGCGTGTTCGAACCCATTGAAGACGATCTACCGTAGAAATCGGTCGAGGATGCATGTACCGTAGAAGCCGGCCGGGTCGCGGATTTCGTTTAATCGGCTCTGCTGTGAGATGTGTATGTTAGGAAACGATCAGACGAGCACATGTGCAAGTGTTGACATTAGCTGACAAGGATTTATTCCATAAACTTTCTCAGGTAAATTTTCTCGCACGCTAGATATTTGGGTGTGTGTTTAACGGCCGTGTCATGCTGGACAGTTTCTTTCGGTAACAGTTCAACGGCGGTGAGAAAAATCTCCGGATAATCTTTTCCCGGAGAAACGGCCCTCCAGCAGGGGCAGATTTAGTTTCGTTTTCTGGCTGAGTGCCGGCCTTTGTTGAGGATCGATTCTTTGAATTGATAACACAGAAATCAGAATTATTCCCATTCTCGGTTACATTAAACAATCTCAGTGAGTTACTGTCGAATTATGTTGACGCATGTTGGCGTAGTCATAAGCTGAAAAGTATTGGCCTATAACTAAAGCATATTTATCAGACAACTCGATGCTGTGTTTTTTTGACACTTACACAGTCTAGACTGACCGACAGATCAAACCCGATTTCTCAACAACAAGGATAAGATCATTGTAATTGTACAAACATCAGCCGGTATTTTACAGGGTACAGAATACAAGGATGTATAGCCACACCTGCTGGCCTGTCGGGCTGCGATTATTCCAGTGCAAGGCAAACTGTGCGTGTCCTCCCAGTTCACTGCAGTGTTCTGTGGCCCAGTGACGTCACTAAACTTGCCGTAATGGCGGCGGCCTTACAAGCCACAGAATTTATCATTAACGACTTCTTACTCGGTTGGAAAAAATTGCATAATTTAAATAAAAATCGTTTTGGACACTCCTGGAATTGTTCTTTCATTTGCAATATACGTTTATCAAAGGTTGTCTATTCCTTTAATGGGGGTACTACGTGCGTACTAGAAGAGGGTTCAACACTGCCACAGCGCCACAGCTGTCGTTGGGCTAGTACGTTCTATACTTAGCCGATCTATTTAGGTACGTGAGACGTCACCACCACATAAGCGCCACAACGCCCATTTTCACTCTACTTAGCTAACTCATCTCATATACAGCGGGCCTCACAATGCTATGGCAAAATCTCTTCAAACAAACGCACAGATGTTGAGTGGGGCGAGACGCTGAAGGCCAAATGACTTCCCCCACAGAGGGTATTCGAAAGAGGAAGCGGAAATGTTAACCCTCATTAAGATCAAACGTGTCGACAGCTAAAGGCCCCACAGGGCGCCTTAAATAACAAGCGTCTGGTCCGTCATTCATAATTCAGCCGTCGTCCATTAAAGAATATCCGGGTCCATAATCCAAAAACTTATTCCATATTCCATATAACAGCATTAGCACCAAATTCAAAAAGACAACCATAGTGTACATGAACATAGGCTAGTTTCCTGCAAGAGAGAAGCGGTCAACAGTTATCAATGATGCCGGCAAGACACCATGATGTTCCAAAAATATCAAATCTGTATCGCTGATACGTTAGCTTAATCCATATGATATTCGTTGTAAAGTTGTCATCCAGAGAATGATGTATCTCAATCACGCTTTGAGTGTGACTGTTCATATGAGCACCATGAGGATCTTGAAGTACATGAGTTCATACGGCCTCTAGCCTCGGGTTAAGCGGAATTACAAGTTACGAAACGCAACGCCATAGATCTTGCACGCTACGCTCGTATTTTGCTATCAGCATGCGATATGTATCGCCAAATTTGAGAAACTTTGAGTGAAGGCGCTTGGTGGTATAGCCCTGTTTTATAAGTTTCTGCAATAATGTTTTGTGACTTTCATTAAAATCGTTACATTTAACACGGGATCTAGCAAACGCTACTAGGCGAGATATGTATACGCCGTATGCAGGTCCCACTGGAATAGTACTGTCCAGAAAGAGATAGTTTACGATGTCGAAATTGTAATCATCTCTTTTGTCATGAAGTCGACGAGAGAGAAGACTCGCTTTATTTTTGTAGAGATATAGGCCTAAATATGATGTGCCTGTAGGGCTATCTGTAGTTTCCTACAAATCCAGTGAAGGGGGATATATATCCTTCACTGTGTCATTTATATAGCGATTATTCACAGCAAGAAGATCGTCTATATAGCTTTTGGTGAATGAGAAAGAACGGGCTTTAAATTGATCGATTTTAAATAACCCACACGACCCAATTCCCCGCAGTTTACCATGAGCACTATGGCATCCAAGTTAACCTTTGAACCCGACGACGGGAACGAAGACATTAAGGCGAAACTACTCCAAGTCGAGATCCAAATCGAGGCACCAGGCCGTTCCGACGAACTACACCAAGCTGAGACTGAGGCCTTGAGCTATGCAGCTCTACGTCAACGAAAAAACTTCAATGCGATCATTGACGTAGCTCTACGCCAATCAGGGTCCAGAAGTAGTTCTACGCTAGCAGCGAGAAAGCACGCGTTGTAATCTTGTCGCGTTCATGGGTGATGAGTGACCCGGTTATGACATCTGTTGCATAAGCAACAGATACTAGGCCTACCCAAAAAAAATTACAAACATAACTACCCGTACCAAGAATCTGCTGGCCCTGCATGATGGAAACGACAAATATTACATTAGACTCTCTCCTCCTTCCTCCAGCAGAGGCACAACTGTTTACGAAATGAACATCCTAACCTAGAGCATATGAAGTTGATGCTCGTCAATGCTTGGTAACGCCCGTCAACGCCTGTCTCAACACTCGGCAACGCCCGTTGACGTTCGTCCATATAAGCAGCCCTAACAAAATGCAGACAAACGTTCAACAGACACTACGATGATACGACACAAGAACACTTTGCATATTGAGGCTGAGGAGTCGGAATTCGATGAGCTTACTAAGGCAGATACCGATGCAGAACTGCTGACCGTGATAATCTAATCAGTCATACGGTTACGTCATCGCGCGCATGCGCTCTCGTTAAGGAAGACTGTCGTGGGAGATTTTGGCAAGATGTGAGCCATACATGATGAAAATGTTGTCGGGCGTAGTGTCTTGGTGAAGCGCTCGTTGTATAGAATAAGACTGGGTTTGTGGTGTTGATCAACCCTACGCCAACGAGAGAGCATCGATGCTATTATTTGACACAGCTCTACGTCAAGCTGGGACCACAGATGCAATTCTACGCCGAAGGCGAGAAAAGTAGTATAGTAAGCGTAAATCCGGTAACATTTGGACGAGTGCGCAGGTGTTTTTGCGCAGGTATGACGTCACTTCCGGTTTATGGTAGAGGTCATGAGGAGGTGTGCGCAGGAGTGTTCTGCGCAGGTATGACGTCACTTCCGGTTTGGGTGAATGGGGCGTGACTTGTGAGGATGATAGGAGATGAACTGACCTGTCTGTGGGGATGTCGTTCATCTCCGTGTCTTTTCGGTGAGAGGAGCATGTACTGGGGTTTTTCCCCACAATGTCGTTCACCTCCGTATTTCTTCGGTCAGGTCCGTGGGAGATTGTACAGGGTTTTTCCAACAATGTCGTTCAAGTAGTATACAAAAGACCGATCCGGTAACGTTTTGCAGGGGGAGGTAACTCTTGCATCCACCAGGGGTCGCTGTTTACAGGTTAAAGGCATAGGGGACGCCCCATCGCCTTTTACCTCTGCGGCGCCAGGGAGCGCCACCAGCTGCGTGTGTATTCCTCCGCGGTGATGCGGTCTGGTGTCCCTAGACTTGAAATACGCTGCATGGTCCGATTGGGTCGAGTGAGGTACAAAGTGAAGCATTCGTGAAGGGGCTCCAGTCATGCGTGGGTGCATGTAAAATTAGGATTTTTTCCCGAAACTATAAAAAGCGGAACACGGATTTTACCCCTAAAATAGTGGAAAACCCCTATCAACTCTAGCCAAAAGGGCTAATATCGGTCCCCGGGCTTATTGGGGCCTGCCTATCAAGTCAATGGGGTGGGTGCATGTAAAATTAGGATTTTTCCCCGAAACTATAAAAAGCGGAATACGGACTTTACCCCTAAAATAGGGGAAAACCCCTATCAACCCTAGCCAAAAGGGCTAATATCGGTCCCCGGGCTTATCGGGGCCTGCCTATCCAGTCAATGGGGTGGGTGCATGTAAAATTAGGATTTTTTCCCCGAAACTATAAAAAGCGGAATACGGACTTTACCTCTACAATAGGGGTCTGTATTATACAATATAAGGGAAAATGCCTGTATGGGATATGGGGATGGTCATTTTTTTTCGTGGGCTTTACTATGGGTTGTGGGATCGTGTTTTTCTCGTCTCGCCAAGAAAATGACAATGGGAAGGGTCCCGGAGCGAATCGGTGAAATTTTTGAGAAAAGTCACCGAGGTCTGTATATA
>JAVTVY010010069.1:0-49046 GCA_036873755.1 Hanleya hanleyi
CGACGTTAAACCCTAATTCTCTCTCTCTCTCTCCCTATCAGAAATCAACGCTGATCAAACCCCATCTAACAAAAAACACGCACCCTGTCCCAAATCCCCAAGCAGTCTAGCAAATTTTATCGCCATCATTCATAGTTTAACTCAAATGAGAGCATGTAAATTCCCAAAGGCCAAGGTAGCAAACGATCTAAAAAAATGTGCTGGTGACGTACACCAAGTCTTTGAACTCCCGGGTGGTGATTTGAAAGTCCACTGCAAATCACAAACTCAGGTCGACAAATTACCACGTTTAGACCTACTAGCAGATCAACCTGTCTCGGTGAAACAATTCAAACAGCGTAGAGAGCAATGCAAAGGAGTAATTTATGGAATTGACCTGAACATCAAGCTAGAGGATATCAAGCAAAAACTTTCGGATCAAAATGTCATATACGCTAAAAGAATACAGAAAAATAAGAACGATACCACTAGTGTTATGTTAGTATTCAAAGGAACAAAACTTCCAGAAACTATTCGGCTCTGGGTACACAATATTACAATGAAACCTTTTTATGATACCCCAGTAGTAGGGAAAGGCTATTTGACCGCTCATTGACCTCAAAAATTTGCATAATTTGTGGCGGTCACGTGGCGGAGAGAGAGGTCAAGTGCAGTATAGTTCCGGCAGGATGACCAAAAGCTACCTCCAATCCAGGAGAGTTCCAATTGCTGCAGGGGATGTATTCAGGATGTATTCATCCGCGGTGATGCGGTTTGGCCGCGGTTTTGGCGGTGATTCGGTCTCGGGAAAAAGTAGTCCCTAGATAAAATGGTCCGATGGGGTCGAGTGAGGTATCCAAGTGAAGCTTATGTGAAGGGGCATCTAATGGGCTGGGTGTGGGGTTGCACTATCGGCATTCTGCGCATGCGCGGTGGCCCAAGGGTATGAAAATAGCCGTGTTGGAGCTAGGGGAGCTACTAATGGTCCAATGGGGTCGAGTGAGGTATCAAAGTGAAGCTTATGTGAACGGGCATCTGATGGGCTGGGTGTGGGGTTGAACTATCGGCATTCTGCGCATGCGCGGTGACCCAAGGGTATGAAAATAGACGTTTTGGGATGTAGGTGAGCCCCTAATGGTGCAATGGGGTCGAGTGAGGTATCAAAGTGAAGCTTATGTGAAGGGGCATCTGACTGGACTAGCGGCTTGGGCATTGTCACCATTCTGCGCATGCGCATAGACGTTTTGGGATGTAGGGGAGCCCCTAATGATGCAATGGGGTCAAAGTGAAGCCTAGGTGAAGGGGCATCTGATGGGTTGGGTGTGCGGTAGGAATATCATTCTGCGCATGCGCAGATGCAATGCAGAGCTCTCGTCCAATCAGAAGCGAGTATTTCAAATCCGCCACGGAGCTCTCGTCCAATCAGAAGCGAGTATTTTGACCCGGTGCATTATAGGACATATCCAAGATGGCGGCACGTATGTTCAAGATGGGATCGAGTGAGGTATCCATGTGAAGCCTAGGTGAGGGAGTTACACTAGGGTGTCGTTTCCATTCTGCTGCGCAGGTCACGTGGGGGTTGTGACGTCACTTCCGGGTTTTTTTTTCTAAAACTACCTCCAAACATAGAAGAGTTCCAATGTTTCCCCTTAGACGTCCGTATGTTCAACCTCCGGGTTTTGTTTTTCCCGCCCCGGCCCCCCAGCGCGCGCGCGCGTCATCACGCGGATGAATGTCGGATCTGTATTATGCAATCGGATAGCGGTTGTCGTGAAAAAACAACAAGTTTAGCAATGTTTATATAGTTTATTACCCCCAATGTTACATCATACCCAGGCTGGGGGGAGCCGCCCTGGGTATGTTTAGTATGTTCACAGCAAAACAAATTGAAATATCAAACACCATGTTTTATTATTTAACACATTGTCACATTAGGTACAACTGTTTACTGAGCTCAAGTCAGCGAGCAGCATGTAGACATAGAGTGTGTGTACGGCATGATATTCATCAGTGCACGGGTGACGCATTCAACCGATGGGGGTGATCGGTCAGCTTGGTAAGGAAAAACGTGACATTGGTTACCCTCTCTACCACCCATTGAATGTTGGGGCGTTGACGATGCGCCCATCTCAAGGCATTCACGGTGTCCAGTATCTCCAGCATCGCCTCTAGTGACCCCCGGTTAATGATGGTGACCGGCTGGTCAAACACATGGTTGTTGGCACTGGAATAATAATACTGTAACTGGTCCGTCTTTTTGTGACGTAAGATGTACCCGAAAGCGACATTCAATTTAAAGGCCGTAGTTTGATCGTTGAAGATGGCTTCCACGTAGCTGCGTAGACAGGTGCGGTTGGTCAGTGGGAAATTGTAGATATCTTGAGGGTGGAAACAGTACCGTGTCATGGACCACTGGCGCCGATCGATGTCACTGATTGGATGGTTGTCCTGTAAGAGATCGCTAGGAACATTTATGGGCTCCACCAGAAAATGTTCGATGTTGTCAGGACTCGAAACCGTAACGCTGGGGTCCAGCTGGATATTCAGGCTCTTCAGAACTGTGGGTATAGGCGGGTTCTCCGTCATCGCATCACCAGTGGCGTTCATCTCCCCGGGCTTATCTTCACTGGGTCTGACCTTCCGTGGCTCCTCTTCAGTAGGAGGTTGTCGTTCATGCTCATGGGCATGAATCAAACGTTGGTGTCGCAGCAACTGACTGGTCAGTTTGAAGAGTTGACCACAATCCTCGCATGGACGCTTGGGTGGCCCATGGATTGAACGTTCATGGCGCAGTAAAGCATCTTCCCGATTAAATGACCGTGCGCAGGTTATACAAGTATACCGTCCGCCGTTGTGAATGGAGGACTCGTGTCGTCGCAAATCTTCTGGGCGAGTAAACAGCTTCTGGCAAGTAGTACAAGTGAACATCTTGGTGATTGACAGTGTCTGATGAAACGGCCAGGCCGGTTTCCTTTTATAGCACGCTGGCTGGTGATCTATTTTTAGCACACTCACTTCAAGTACCTCCAAGTCGAGACAGGAAGGCTGGTCAGGCAGGCAGATGAGATAGCTCCGTTCGGCAAGCCGATGAATGTACCAAACACCTAAAAATTCCCATTTTTATACTCTCTTTTTTTTCGTGAGATTCGGGTGTTTTCGGCCATTTCCGTAGGTATCTTCGATCTTCTCCGGATGTTTTCGGGCATCTCCGCCACTCTCCGGTACTCCCCGGATCTCTTTTTTGAACTAACCCATCAGAATAGTACGTATCACGGACTACACCCGTAGAGCTACCTCTGGTCTATAAAACACGTCTCTCTGGATCACACACTTTCATTTCTACGGTTGCAGAGCCATGGCGGAGATCCAGCCCTATGCGACTCGAATTTTACAGCATGCCACCGCGGTGAATTCATTCACGGGTTATCGAGCAGTGGTCCGGTCCATGTTTGCAGATGGCGACGACAACGAGGGGCGACGCCAGATCTTGAACGAGTTCACAGAAGCGGTCCTGGACAGAGTGCACTCGATGGAGAGGTGTGCCATCACTCACCACTACTGGACTATGACAGCCATCCTTGATGCTCGGGCTATGGACCAGGAGCGCTCACGCCGGAACCAGCGCCAGCTGGTTGGCCTCACACTAGTCTGTGCCCTATTGACCCTGGCGCTGTGGTATTGACAGTGGGACTATAAATACGAGGGTCAGGCAGAGTGTGTGTCATTCACCGATCGTCATTGGATCAAGCATGTCACCCGTCCTACGAGCCATCCTGCCCCTTACACTCCAGGTGGGGTTACACGTCTATGAAGATAAAGTCACCCTCGTGGAAGACCGTGGAGATGTTTGCTGGTCGCTCGCTGAGACCGTATCGAATACGGTGACGCTACACCGTGACGGCTGGACCAAATTTAAACGCGTGTTGAGCGGCGAGCTCGATGAACACGTCATCCACATAGACATTAGAGCGGTTTAGTTACACGTTGAACGGCAACGGGAACGTGTAAGATTCATGCAGTTACGCGTTACGCGTTGACGTCGAAAGGGAAAATGTGTTTAGTTACCCGTTCTCCGCCCTGTTGGTCTAAGTATTCCAAATAGGTCTATACTCGTGATGCTGTTCGGATTTTCAAGTGGAGTATATATATTCTAATTTTTGCAGCCTAACAGAGTGCCATTTGCCACATTGTTATTTAACAAGTTACATTATAGACACGAAAATACAAATTTCATTTCCAACTTCTCATGCTTACATGTGTTTGATTTACACCATATTTTTGACAAGTATATTTAGCCTATGGCTCAGTTGCATATTACTGAGAGTATAAATAAAAACCTGTCTGTTCACTGACCCGTGACTTCAGCTTATTAGCTACTGGGTTGTATAATTTCACTTTCCCTACCTTTTAACACATGAGATTATTTTGAACTGGTGATAACTGGCATGCTTTTATGTATATGTACTATATTTTCCCGCTATTCAAAGAAAGTGTATGTCATTATGCTTGAAGACTAAGAAAGTATAACACATATGTACAAAATTTTGTCAGTTATCACCAGTTCAAAATATTCTCCTGGGTTAATAGATGGGGCAAAGTGAAATTATACCACCCAGTAGCTGATTAGATGAAATCACCGGTCAGTGAATATACAGCCTCTTCTTGTTCTCTCAAAAATGCGGAAATGAACCATTTCTGATAGCAAGCAGTTCTAGTGCCATAATCAGCAGCGTCTGTTTAAATGAAGAGATAATTTAAGAAAATTCTTCCGCCAAATAATAATCCCTTTCTAATTTAGCATGAATTCCAGGAAAAAGCGGACATCGCTAAAATCAGCCAGTTTTCGCATACAATTCACTCCACATTCTTTCGTAGACCATATATTAGCATGCTGTTTTTTCTATTAGCTTCCGGATCTCCGGAGACACGTCAATAACAGAGAAGATGTGTTTTAATCGCGAACTATTTTTCCTGCAATTTTTTAACCTGAAGAATTCAGGAAATTCGAAATTGTCAAGGAAGAAAAGTTGCATTTTACTGAAAACTATACTATTTTGAAATATCTGTAGAAAAGATATGCATTTGACGGGAACTGTATACCTTGGTAAAAACAAGAGTTCAGAGTTTTAATTTTATAAGCAGAATTGATAAATTATTTTAGGAATATTTTATTGGAGAAAATGTGTAATTAATAAAGCTCTTTTACCGAAAAGATTTAAAAAGCGCACTCGTGATTCCATCACGATTCTTTGGTGATTCCGTCACGGACTTGATTTAACCCCTGTGATGATCCAATCACGTTTTTCTCACGAGGAAAAAAAATCTTTGCATCCTTGGGTACTGTATGTTATTAAGAGATGTCATATAAGAATAATCAGATCGAAACAGAGCAGCAAAAAAATAGACCAGCAACACTAGTCAAGAGTCATGTCCGTTTCAGGTGATTCCGTCACGCAGATTTCGAGGCATGATTTACTGTAAATGCTGGATCATCTGTAGATTTTTCATGGATCCGTGGACAGATATCATATAGCAAACGAAACATAAAAATACATGGGTGTGACCACGGAACTTCTGAGTAAAAAAAGTCTTCCCAACGGCGATTCCGTCACGGTGGAATTCATGTTAGGGATGAAAAAAATCAAGTTTTTCTTCTGTAACTATGACCAAAATATGCAACAGGAAGGATGGCAAATCTGTACCACGCACCGTCCGTGATATACCATATAACTTGCGCCGTCCCCATTACAGAAATAATTCCGTTAAACGATGCATCGTTTTCTGGAGTTTCCGGAGTTTGCAGTTATTTTAAACGCCAACTAAACGAAACGGAAAGCGAACCTATCTGACCTGATATAACCGAAACGAAACTGAACGATAACCGAAATAATTAGCGAAACAATAACCGAAATGGAAACCTTGCCCATAACGGAAACAGAAATCAGATCGTTTAACGAACCGATAACCGAACCATTCAACGACCCGATAATCGAAACGGGTCTGTTTTAAGCTTTACCCAAACGAAACGAAACACAAATCAACCGATAAACGGAAGGAAAGCCGATCCGATAAACGTATACGAAACTTAATTGAAAGCATCTAAAAAATTGCGAGGGGAAAGCACCGTTTAACCTACCAGGCTGGGAGGGGAAGAGTGTGGGGGAGGGGGGTATGCATCCGCTCCTATCAACGTTTCTACACTACCTCAGAAACAACAAAGCCCTGGGCGATTTGGGGGTATGTCCGAGCCTGGGGGTGGGGGATTTCTGCTCAGCCACACTTATTTTCGTTACCCCTTAGAGGGCTGAAACTTTATATATTATATATTTTGGACAACCTCTAAAAGACAAAGTAAAGAAATCCCAGATGGCTGCCATGATGTCATCATTTTGGACCGTTACCGCCTATTCTTTTGTACCCGATTTTCCGATGTTTTTATTCGATATTTTCTCTAATTATTTTGACAGAGAATAATTAGTTTTGACAAAATAAATATACGTTATGCTGAACTGTAACATTTGATCCTAATTAGTTTTGACAAGATATATATACGATATGCCGAACTGTAACATTTGATCCTAACCTGGTTTAGAGCATGACGTCAGTGTGACAACTTTTTTTTACATTTCCTTTGTGAGTGAGTTAGTGAATATGATTTAAAGTCGCTTTCAACAATATTTCAGTTATATTGCGACATTTGGTTTCTATTCCTTTTCACACACGGAACCCCACGCGTGCCTCAGTTAGTCGCCTCTTACGAAAAGTTGGCTTGAGGACCTGAGGCCTATTCTTACCATGACCTGGGGTATGCACAACGACACTCCAGGTCAACAACGGGAGCCCCACGGGGCTTATATATATTGTAGGAAGTTTCAGCCCCCTAGCCCAAGGAGTAAGAAAACTATTGGGAGGGGGAGGTTGTCAATATTGGGTAGGCCGCAAATGGCTCTGTTCCGTTTTAGTTAATGAAATTCCATATAGGTTGAATGCTCGAAAAATCAAACATTTATAGACAATGTTTCTGTTTGTAACTAAGTCAAACCTGCTTTAATTAATGCCTTTAATCCCTTATTAAATGCACAATCAAACGTAGAAAACGGAAGTTAAAAGAAAAAGTTAACTCCCCTAGGAGAGAGTTGTCCGCCCCTAGGAGAGCTCTCCATTCAATTCCAGCGTGGCCACTATAAAGGCGACTGTAAGCCTCATTCCTATCCTCTTTCTCAAACCGAGACCAGTAGTGAACAAGGCCGCGGTACGAGGGGACGGAAGGGTGGGCACATTAAATTAAAGCAGGTTTGACTTAGTTACAAACAGAAACATTGTCTATCAATGTTTGATGTTTGCTACCTAAGTCTTAAACCTGCTTTAATTAATGCCCTAGTACCAACATACGGAGGTGGGAACCTCGGTCTTGTAGTAGATCAAAGTAGGCTAAGTGACCGCTGGAATGACACAGAAACATGGGCATAGCATGAACAATCCATAATCAACAAATGAAACCTTGGTCATTAACATAAAAAGGTTAAACATGTGAATAAGATACTGATGTACTTATCTTTGATTGTTCACAGCCATGTAGCTGTGCTTGTGGTGTGGAAATTATTAATTCCCCCCGAGAGAGAACCCCAATCTGACGGTGGGTGGGTCTACTCGGGAAGCCGTCTATACCAAGAGAGAACCTCAACCACTAGGGACATACGGTCTACTTGGTAAGGCCTATTTATCTTGGCTGTTCCTAAGACCGGGTGAGGCAGAACTGGTCCGGGCCTAGTGATCGCCAAGTCACACCACTCTCAGTCCACAATCGTCTTCCATCCAACTTGCATTTAGGGAGTTGAGTGCAGAAGACGGCGCTGAGATCATGAGAAGGACGTCAGATTCAACCTGAAGGACACAATCAAAAACCGCAGTTAAGGTAAAGATCACACTCACCATGGATACATACATCTTAGGGTGATGATACAGTGTCTGACATCTCTTTAGAGGATCCAAGGTCGTCCATCTGACTTATTTCTTCCTTCAATATGAGATCAATCAATTGTGGACCAATAATATGAATGAGATGAGATGATACAGCAATTTGCAGATTTGCTGCGATGATACAAAATGCCGCCCCCCCTTTTTTTTAAAAAATTTAGTTGACCACGTGCTGGGCATCTATACGCGGCCCAAGCGTGGTCATCCTATCCGACTGGACTGATATCTCTCAGATAGAAATTGGTGAACGTGGAGTTCGCCGTCCAGACAAGACTGGACAATGTCAAGGAGGGGCAGGTTCATAAATCTCAACAAAAGAAACCTGGCCGGTAAAGCCGAGGGTAATATGGAGTAGTAATAGAAGATACTAATCTAACTTATCTTTTGAGTGTCTTCCCTTAAAAGGGTAAATCATGGATATGATACAGAATATACTTATTCTTGAGTGCCTCCATCCATGCAGCTGTGCTCGTGGTGTGATATGTAAACTCTACCAAGATGTCAGGATCCTCTACCACTCGGGTTGTTAGGTCTTCTTGGTCTTAGAGAGCGCCAAGCCACGCCATTCTCAATCCACCAATGACTTACGTCCAACTTGTCTTGTGAGATGAGCGTAGGATACACAGCTGAGATCATCCAGAAGAAAGTCAGTTTCAAGCTGAAAGACACAAGCAAAACCGTAGTTAAGGCAAAGATTAAAACTCTCAAAGTGTCAGACCACTTAGATTGATGATTAGAGAGTCCATGGTCGTCTATCCGACCCTTCCTTCAAAGACGATCATGATGAAGTTTTAAAATTGAAACAAACTTGAGACAATTGTTGGCTTGGAGAACCCGGGAATCGATTCCGGTACCTCTCGCCAGCAAAGCGAGCGCTCTACCATTTGAGCTAGCTTCCCTGGAGCAAGATGGCTGCCTTGCTGCAATGGTGACAAATTCTGCCCCCCCCCGTCTCTTCTTGAAAGAACTAACCACGTGCTAGGTAGCCCTTAGTGGCCTAAGCATGGTCACACTATCTGACTGCACTGACATATCACACAGATAGAAATTTGTGAACGTGGAATTTGCAGTCCAGATACAAGAACTGGACAATATCATGAAGGGACAAGTTCTTCCATACAGACCATGTGTAGCGATGGTACGAAACACATTAGAAGAAGTGGAAGCCAGTAGTGGGGGCGTCAATAGTACATCTACCTTCTGGCAATTGATAAGACTATTTTATGGTCTTCTACAACTACGCGGCTTTTTTAAATATCAAGCCTTGTTGACCGGCGAAGGGATATGATAACCGTAGCCGACGAAATCGGTACGAGTAAGATAGTGACGGAAGGCACAAACAGGATCTGGCAGAAGATCGACCCCGAGGCCATGTACAAAGTCTGACAACGCAGGAATGGAGTACGACGTTGAGCGCACGGACCTGAACGAACAGACTCATTTTTGGCAATAACTTAGGAATGGGCCGAAAGAATGCAAGACCAATCCGCTGTCCAGGTCATAGAAGATCTTTCAAGAGCATAAAGATGAGACACTCTGGACGTCAAAGCAAACGCCGCCACAAAGGCCGTGTCATAAGACACAGCTTTATAGACGCGGACTCTAAGGGTTCACAAGATGGTAAATCAGGTCACACAGAACCACACCGATATCCTATTTCGGTAACAGTTGGCGAGTACAACGCGACTGTAATGCGAAGGCGCGAATAAGCGCAGAGATATAATCGTTAAGGCTAAAGTCGGTACCAAAGGTAAGACGTAACACGCTAGCCAAAGCAGATCGATAGCCCTCCATGGTGCTAAAATGAAACTCCCTATCCTGGTGAGGGTGAAGGAGGAAGTCAATGCGAGGGAAATAGAATCGGGGACGGTATCACGTCCTCGGCACCAGGACCAATATAGGAACGTAGCAAGTAAGGTCCTACATATAATAAACAACCTTAAGGTTGATGACAGAACCATAAAGTCAAAGTCTAACCATTGGTGTAACGGTCTATACAGGAATAAAGTACTTGATGGAGAAAGCCGGAAAAACTGTCCAAGTACACCACGAAAACATTGTGTTGTTTAAGCACAATCCTAAGGTAAATGGATCTCAACACAATGTTTGTGTGTTAAAGTCAACATGGTTCATTGTTAAAACAACACTGTGCTGAATTCAATTAAAGGTGACTAGTCCGTCATTCACATACCCGCCGTCGTCCTCAGAGAATATCCACGTCCATAATCCAAAGACCTATTCCATATAACAGTATTTGACCAAATACTGCTGATTGTAATACAATTTTGATATTCTGAACTCCAGACTGGAAACAACAAGGTCTGGACAGGACTCTCGCCGATGACCGACGATGAAGAATCAAAGGGGTGCCGATGAATGGATATAAAATATGCATCTCACAAATGAAGAAATGACGTGACAAACGGCGTTATGGCGTACCGGAAACGTCTAACCGATGTAATAGAACGACGCACAGGTGTATGAGAGACACATGACGGCGTAATGAACCTGCCGTCAAAGTGTAATAGGAAAGCGTAATGTGAAAAATGCGAGAAACGTTGTATATGATAAACAACGTAGTGATTTCCCAATTCACAACAACTTAATGTATATACATGCTCAAACTGGAGCAGGATACAAACTTATAAAAGTACACGACGTAACCGAAGGGCGTTGCAAACAGTAACCCCGAAGTCGAATGTAATAAATTTTCCTTCTCTTTAAACGCAGTAGAGATGAACATATTAAATGTTTGTAGCGTTAATCACCAAATGTAAGCTCAATGAGATAAATGGGATTATGGATCTTTGTGTCAGTGAACATGAAATAATGTGTCAATGAATATGGTTACATTATGACCTCTCCCGATGTAATTTGTCTCCTGTACATGAAATTCAGTACTGGAGTTTTATATGGAGAGAATATTAAACATTTACAAGAATGTTACTATCAATAACCAAAAGTCACACAATCGACATCCAGAACAAAGATTTTTCCAGGAAACCAAAACAAATCCTTAAAGGATTTTTAAATTCCCGAAGAGAGGAAAAACATTTAAGGTCTCTCGCCGGCAGGAAAATGAGGTTATTCAAAAATTTTGAATTTGAAATGACCCAACACGAACAAATTTGTCGAGAAGCGGAAGAACAGTAAGAACATTACTAAAGAGCAGTTTGATGCTCTAGTAGACTGTACTGGTAATACAAACTTGGTAGAAAGAAACCATAGAAGACTGAACGACTTACGTGTCATCAGGCTTAAACCTTGGCCGGCCAATAGATTCCCACTCACGCTAGTTAAATTTTAAATTTTCTCATAGGGAAGAAATTAAAATTAGTGCATAAGTCCATCTGAATTATAAGCGTAACACAGTATACGGATGGAACAGCTTGGTGAGAAACAAAACAAAACACATGTATAAAACAAAATTGTGTATCAAGGCATAGCACAGAATCACAATAAACAGTGGGTAATAGAATTACTTACTCACGATAACCAACACGTGATCCCTTTGTTGATCGACACACCCTTAATCACATAAAGAGATCAGCAAAGACCTCATTAAAATGCAATAAATAGTCGTAGCATTGAAGCCCCGTAACATCCATTTATGCTATCATTATAACATCGTTTACATAGGGTTGAGATGTGGTTACGTATACAAAAAACAACAAACACGTAAACATGAGAGGCAGAATAAAACCTCCGTAAGATCTCTCTTGAAGACAGGATATCAAAATCACATAATAATATTTGATATAACAAGAGATTACCTTCTTGGTAGGCCAAAGAATTGAATGGATGCAAGTGAGAACAATCAAAGTCCGAACAAAAAACATACAACATGTTGTTGTTGTTGTTGAAACATTGACGGACTGCTTATAAAGACTCGGATTTCCCCGGCGGAGAAAACCGAACCTCCCGCGTCAAACGAGGGTAGTTCTCACAATCCTGGTAATTTATACAACAGTTCAATGGATAAAATCATGAAACAACGAAGCAAAAACTTGTTCATTTAAAGTACACCACAATAGGCTCCATACTGACCGAACACAACGGAATGTTGGAGGCTAATAAAAGCCTACCTCAAACACACCGGGTCGTAACTCAAAGTTTGTGTGAAGACGTAATATTGACTACACACTGGCCTAATGCAGGACTGTGTTATTTGTTAATCATGAGATTTCCTAAAGACTTTTAGAAGAACATCGTCAGACGATCATTTCAAGAGAATTTAAAATCTCCGCCCCAAGTATTTAGCGACGTACGTCCAAAGACACTAAACACGTGGCCGACTCAAACGAATCCAAGATTCGCCCCACAAATAGATCGGGCACGGAATTAAACTATGTCCACGTTGTTTATTAGCTTTCCTTTTTGGAAGAGATATGTGGTACCGATAGACAGGCGAAATAACCTGTGGTAAAGAATTCTTTTGTCTGAAGGAGACAATGGAATGGCCAGGCAAAACTGACCTGGTCTTTGTTGAGCGTAACAAAGAAACGGGTTTTGGATCAACCTAGACAATGAAACTCCGGACCGGGTCAAACTGTCTAGCAACCTAGAATTATCTTCGTGTATGATAGTATGGAATACATACCGACGTGAGAGAAACTGGGTCTTGACCAGCTCGGTCAAGATCCTAATAACACTTCACACATTGACCAAAGAAATTTCTAAGACCCGTCTGTCGATCTCCGAAATAGACGGTCCTCCAAGCATATAAAAGCAAAGCACGACGGCCCTGGGCATAAATCTTCCAAGCCGTCGGAACCCATAATACATATTCCGCGCACGTGGACGCACAATAACACAAATCTTTACATGAAAAGCAAGCCGTGTGAGCGTCCAAAAGGGAACAAATTTTTCCCGCACGTACGACACGGAATAAAAGACGGAACTTCCGACATAATAATACAGTAAGTAAGTTCCGAATAATACAACAAACTCAACACTTGATAAAGGATATACCAGCGAGACAACAACAACCAATGTTGTAAAATTGACTCTGAATACTTCCCTAGATGTGCACTGCTCGAGCAAACAAGAGAAAGAGGATAGGAATGAGGCTTACAGTCGCCTTTATAGTGGCCACGCTGGAATTGAATGGAGAGCTCTCCTAGGGGCGGACAACTCTCTCCTAGGGGAGTTAACTTTTTCTTTTAACTTCCGTTTTCTACGTTTGATTGTGCATTTAATAAGGGATTAAAGGCATTAATTAAAGCAGGTTTAAGACTTAGGTAGCAAACAGAGAAAGTTTACACGACAGTAAAAATAGAGAAAACTCTATAGACGAAATATTTTAAGTCCTTTGATATTTGAGTTCTAGTCCACATCATGAAAAACACAATCTGTAATTGTGTGATGCTCATACAATAGACCCAAATTTTAAAAAAAATCATCTTCTTAAAATTACGACATGGAATTTTCTCTGTTGAAGATATATACAACGTAGTTATGGTATTTCTGGTAAATATTATTCACAGAAACCAAAACGAATTTTACACAGGTCTGGGTAAGTTCCAAAATTTTTCAACTGTTGAGTGAAGATTTCTTGAAACAATTTCAGGTTGGCCAACAGGTTGTGCTTTATTTAATACGTTAGAGGTACATCCGATAAGTGCATCAATATCAAATTAGTATCAATGCAAGCAAAGATAGAGCAGCTGTCCCCTACTTTGGGGAAATATCAGAAGAAATGGCTATGGTCGCGTTATAACGTATAGTTCCAAAGGCTGCCGGACAGACCATATTCATGAATCATTACAAAAATTCCGCGCTATGTTTTCTGACTGATTTTCACTGAAAATAAAAGAGAAACACCCCAATTCGACATATCCAATGTGAAAACGCCTTGCAGCTCAATAATTTAGATAACCATGGTAATATAGGCTCGCGTACGTGTAGAGTGGCCCCATGACGTTCAAAACGTCAGCCTGCGCCGGTTCCGACTTATGGCACGGTGCCAAGTGCGCAGGAAACGATGACGTCATGCGTACGCGTTGACGTTAAACGTGTAACTAAACCTCTCTAATGCCATCTACGTATACCGTGGACCCTTCTTCCCACGCCTGGGCCGCTACCAAGACCCTACGCGAGGCTTCACCCTAGACCCCGATCTGTGGACAGCCTTGGAGAAAGTGGTGCCTATTGTGGACCAGCTGTTTACACCGGACGAGCGGTCAGCTGTTCAGTTGGATTGGGCTCGTGCCCTGAGTGAAGCGGCGGCAGAACCCAATGAACAACTGTCTAGCCATGAACCCGACGACGAGGCCATTGATTACCCCACTAGACTCAGTCAGCCCAGTGACATGACCACCTGATCCTTTGATCTCACGGAGTTCTCCCTATAAATACGAGAGACAGTCAAATCTGGTACCATTCACGTACTGACCATGACGGAGCATATAATACTGGCGTATCTCAGCTTGACCCCCGAGGTTTTCCTGCACGTGTATGCGGATAAGGTCGACATCATGGAGGAGGTGGTGGGAGACATCTGTGATGCGGACCCTACACAACCGTGCCCGGCTCACATTCGTCTGTCCCGAGAGGGCTGGACCAAATTCATACGGGTGTTGTCTGGTGAACTGGACGGCGATCTCATCCACTTGTGTCACGATGTGTACATCCGACGCGGCCCTTTCTTTGCTCAATTGGCTCGGCTAGATGGGGGTACAGTCCAGTTTACCCTTCACCCTGATCTATGGTCTGCATTGGAAGATGCCGTGGTAGATGTGGATGAAGTGCTTATCAAGCGGTCATCAGACGAGTTGGACTGGTCATTTACCATGGACACTGTGGAAGCCAATGAAGAAAATCAGAAAGAAACTCCGGCCCAAGATATACCCCTTATAACTAAACGATAGAGCCAGGGTCCATCATCATTGTGCCACCATGGAGCGCTGGGAGAAGGTGTTGGATAACTTATACTACAGTCCCGACAGTCCGGCGGCCTATAGTGCATTGTCGGCTCTCTATCGAGCGGCCAAACCCCAGGGGATACAACGTGCCCAAGTCCGAGATTGGCTAAGAAAACAAGACACCTATACCTTACATCGAGCTGTCCGTCGCCATTTTCTACGGAACCGGGTCATCGTGGGAGGAATAGATGCCCAGTGGCAAGCGGATTTGGTCGATATGAGCGCCTTTGCCAAACACAACGATGGGAATCGCTATGTCTTGACGTGCATCGATATTCTGTCGAAGTATGCGTGGGTGGTACCCATCCGGACGAAAACGGGGGCGAATCTCATAGCGGCTTTCAAGGACATCTTCAAGACCGGGCGCAAACCCTTGTATTTGCAAACCGACGAAGGCACAGAATTCCTCAACAGACCGTTCCAACAGTTTCTGAAAGCCCAGAAGGTGTTTTTCTTCCATACGTACAACGAGACCAAGGCTTCCGTGGTGAAAAGGTTCAACAGGACATTCAAAGGCCGCATGTATAAATATTTCACCTATAAGAATACAAGGCGGTACATCGATGTTCTCCCGAAACTGGTGAGGGTTACAATCGAGCCTATCATCGAAGTATAGAGAGAGCCCCCATTACCGTGACCCAACGCAATGAAGCCCAAGTCCGGCGTGTCTTGTACCCCAGGCCATCGCAGCGAACGACGAAGCCGGTGTACAAGGTCGGGGACCCTGTACGGATCAGTAAAGTCAAGGGCAAGTTCGAGAAAAGCTACTTGCCCAACTGGAGCGATGAGCACTTCCTGATTAAACGGCGCCTACCCCGACAGCGGCGAGTCTATGAACTGGAAGATCTCCAAGGGGAAACGTTGCTGGGGACGTTTTACGATACGGAATTACAGCCTGTTGTAAAAACACAGCAAGACTACTACACGGTGGAGCAGATTTTGAAAACGGAACGTCGACGTGGCAAACTGTTTCATTTCGTGAAATGGCAAGGTTGGCCCAGTTCCTTCAATTCCTGGGTCGCTGCCAACCAGGTGAAACGACTATAAAGCCAGACACCACTGCCGTCACCCTTCATTCCACGTCCGGCCACAGTGCTATGGACCAACAGCAGCTGCCTCTGAAGACAGCGTCTCCCAAAACGCGCAAAGCGCAAGTGGGTTTTGTGGGGATAGTGCTAACCCTGCTGAGTGTGTTGTACCGAGGTGTGTTTTTCGACGTAGCCTATGTCAGCACGTTACTTGACCAACTGAGAACACCAGCCACCAGCGAAACCGGTCTACAGAGAGCACCAGTCAACCCCGTATCGAGCCCAGTCACCACCACCACACCCCGTGTACAAGCCACGTCGAGCTCCACACCAAGCTCTACACCTACACCAAGAACACCCACTACGTCTCAAGACCCACCGGATTTCATCCCTCACAGTGAACAGACAACGACCACCGACGTTGTACCCACCCCCACCATCATTCCTGACAGTGTACAGACAACGACGACCGACGTTGTACCCACCACCACTCCAGTTCACTCGTACCAAATTTACAAGAGCGGGTTACCACGACAACGGATACACCTCGAACCATGGACCCCCGTTGGCAGCATCCCTTCACGTGTCTCATCGCAGGACCCACGGATTCCGGCAAAACGCACTTCGTCAGGAAGCTCCTTCAACACGCCGACAGCATGATCACCCCACCCATTGCCCGAGTCGTGTGGTGTTACGGAGAATGGCAGGAAGCGTATGCAGCAATGCCCCACATCACGTTCGTGGAAGGCCTACCCAACCTGGCCGATTTGGAACCCGACACCTTGGTGGTTCTGGATGATCTCATGGCGGAGACGGATGCGCGGGTCACGGCTTAGCATCATCTACATTGTGCAGAATCTGTTCAGTAAAAACAAAGAACATCGGAACATCAGCTTAAATGCCCACTACCTGGTGGTCTTCAAAAACCCGAGAGATACCACTCAACTGCTGCACCTGGCGAGACAGATGTATCCCGGCCGCACACCGTTTGCGTTGGAAGCCTTTAAAGATGCGACAACCCCTCAGCACGGGTATATGCTCTTCGACCTCAAGCAAGCCACCCCCGACCAACTTCGACTACGGACCGGCATCTTTCCCGGAGAGACCCACCACGTATACTTGCAAAAATAATGTAAACACACCCACAGTGGCTCCCCCAGCTGGGATGTGTGTGTGTTTGATGATGGAGATAATAAAAAGAGTGAATACCACAGCAGGGTTGACTTTGTCTCTGAGATAGATAAAAAGAGCAGAGTTGTGGGTTCTGGCATTAGTTGTACATGATGTTTGCGCGAGTACGGAAGCACGCTCCCACGCTCCGTGTATTGAAGACGGCCCCACCCGAGTTTGTCCGAACCATTGTACGCGGTGCGGACCCTGACCTTGTACGCTGTCTGTGCGAGATCGGGTACAACCTGTTAAAAGGCAACGTACCGCTCACTCCGGCTCAGAAGACCAAGTTGGCCAAGCATAAGACAGGTCTCCGAACCCTAGTCCAGAAGCGGGTCCCTCAAGCGCAAAAGAAAAAGGTGTTACAGAAAGGCGGCTTTCTCGGGGCCATCTTAGCACCGTTGGCCGCTTCCGTGTTGGGTCCAGTATTGGGTGGACTCTTCGGCCGACAATGACCCACACGAAAAAAATGGTCCTCGTCGAACCACGATTCCTTCAAAACATTCAATCACCCTACCCTGTCCCACCTACGGTGAAGACCATAAACACCCTCGATGGAGAGATGCAACAGATCTTACAGAGACCGGGGTTAAGCGACAGTGAGAAAGTACAACGGTACAATGAGACGCTTCAACGGTACATGACGTACATGGACCAATACAAAACCCTCTCTACCCCACCACCACCACCACCACCACGTGACAGACCGCCGACCTCAGCACCGCTCCCACAGCCGCCATTACCAGGGGTACCACCCACAGTCCGACAGTGGGTGGAAGACGAAGTCCTGAAGAGTGTACCTGCCGCGTTCAAGAAACAAGCTGGCTTGGTATTACAACGGATGAAACAGAATCCTAACATGACTTGGAATGATAAAGGCGAACTCCTGGTACAGAATCAGGTGGTCCCGGGGACCCACATGACGGATTTAGTGAATGATCTGATGCGTCAACGCAGGTCGCACACCGATCCTCGAGGATGGGAGGTCTTCGCTCAAGGCTTGAAAGACATGCATGTACCACAGGAATTGGTGGGGAGCCCCCAGCGCTGGGCCTTTATGCAGCGAACCCAGCAATCGCCGAGTGGCCCACTACCTTCTTGGGAAGCCGACTGGGAACCGGAGTCACCCCCCAAAACTCCACCACCACCACAACAGGCACCTTCTTTTCAAACCCTTAAAAAAACACCCTCGATCAGGACACCCCACATCTGCAGAGCCGTGACACGTAGCAAGTCAACGCGACGAACACGACGCCGGACACAACCGCCCAAGGCCTGGAACACCTATTAAAACCAACAGCAGCAGCAGGACAGCTCAGTCGCCATGTTTTACCTCACCCTACCCAGTAACAGTTCGCTGGATGTGTTTCCTGACAACACCGTGGCCAAGTATGTGACTCAATTACCACAACCGTTACATTTATCTGGCCGGTGGGAATGTGGACTGGTGGATATTCAGTACCCTTACTCATGGTACAACGTGCGAGCCAATGAAGTGTGGTACGAGGTGACCTACGAAGGCAAAAACACCCGACTCACCCTGCCCATAGGCCAATACGATACCCCCAAGGAGTTCATGGGTGGGCTGACAAGACTGTTGCATTATAAGGCTCTACGAGAGGTCACAAATACTTCAAACCCCATCAAATCCTTTCCCTTCAAGAATCACGTGGACTTCGATTACAATGCACACAACGACAAGGCACAGCTTATCGTCACCGGCAAGGCGAGTGTCGTACTGAGTCCTATTCTACAGCAAATGCTGGGTTTCGATCTAAAGACGTTCGCTGGTCTCACCGAACACCATGGCGAGATCCCGATGGATATGAAGTCGGGTATGTACGGACTCTACGTCTACTCGGACGTGGTGGACAACCACATCGTGGGCGATATCAACACACCTCTGTTACGGGTAGTCCCCATTAAAAAGACGTATGGAGATCAAGTCACCCACAGTTTCACCCACATGCTCTACTTGCCCGTACGACAAACCGACATCAACACGATCACGGTGGATATAAGAGATGACACGGGACGACCGGTGGCATTCGAACGCGGGAAAGTGGTGCTGACACTTCATTTTCGACAAGCACGTGCTCCCCACTTTGCATAATGAAAGTACCTTACGAGTGCGATGCACGCAGCTATATGGACTATTATGCCCAACATGCCGGGGTGGCTTTCCGGTCTATAGCGGTGCACGCATGCAACGAAAACATGGGCTAGGGAGCATACTCGGCAGCATCGTCAAAACGTTCCTGCCCTTGGTGATGCGTGGGGTGAAAGCAATGGGTAAACAAGCGGTACGCAGTGGACTGGAAGTGGCCGGTGATGTCTTGGGGGGTACGGCACCCAAAGAAGCCTTGAAACTGCGGGCCAAAGAAGCGGGAGGCGTCTTGGTGGCCAAAGCACAACGCACCGTAGGGAATAATAGAGCTGCCCCACCGAGACCACGCACCAGTCGACGACCGACCCAGCGACGACGCACATCGAAGAAGACAAAGGATATCTTTTCTTAAAACATGTCTTTGATCCACGCCGAGTCCTGCCCCTCCACCAACAGTGAATTTGATTTGTGGACCGTGCCGCCCACACAGACCAGTGTCGAACAAGGATTATGGGTGGAGCATCTCCCGCTCTCCAGCATCAACGAAACAGGGCCCATCGAGTTCACCATCAGTAATGCGGATACGGCCTATGTGGATTTAGCCCACACATACTTGTATGTGAAAGCCAAGGTGGTCAGTGGGGATGGCACCAGAATCGTCCAAGCTGCAACGGTGGGCCCGACGAATCTCTGGCTGCACTCGATGTTTCAACAGGTGGATATTTTTCTCAGCGACAAACTCATCAGTGACTCCACCAACACGTACCCGTACCGAGCCTACATCGAGACACTGTTGTCGTATGGCCGAGAGGCTAAAAAGTCTCAGCTGACAGCCGGTTTATTCTACCAGGACACACCCGAGCACATGGACACGGTGGACAATGTGGGATATAACAAACGGAAGGCTTTCACTGCGAACAGTGCCTCGGTGGATATGATGGGTCGACTGCACACAGACATGTTCATGCAAGACCGGTACCTCTTGAACAAGATCCCCATCAAAATCCGACTGATACGGACGCCTCCGACCTTCGCATTGATGGCCACTAACGTAGACGGGCATGCAGCGGACTATAAGATTGTCATCCAAGAGGCAGTGCTGTATGTCCGAAAAGTGAAACCGAATCCAGCCGTTCAATTGGGACACATGAAAGCCTTGGAAACAAAACCAGCCCAGTACCCTATCCGACGTGTACAAACCAAAGTGTTCTCTGTGCCTGCTGGAAATATGGGCGCCAACAAAGAAAACCTGTTTCTGGGGGAACTACCCAAGCGATTGATCCTGGCCTGTGTGGAAAATACCAGTTTCAGCGGAGCCTACCCAGAGAATCCGTTTGACTTTCAACATTTCGGCATCAATTTTGTGGCCCTGCATGTGGATGGACAACAGGTGCCAGCCACGGCCTTAACACCGAACTTTGGGCGCAGGAATTTCATTCGAGCCTATCAGAGCCTGTTTACAGCCACCGGTCAAATCAACCAGGACGAAGGGAATTTCATCAGTCGGGAGCACTACGCGAACGGATACACGTTGTTCTGTTTCGATCTGACCCCCACCTTAGAGAACGACCATCAGCTGGCCCTGGCCAAGCAAGGCAATTTGCGGGTGGAAATCCACTTTGCACGAGCCCTGGCGACCACTGTCAATGTGATCTGCTACGCCGAGTTTGACAACATCATTCAAGTGGACAAGGCGCGCAACGTCCTGTGTGACTTCTCCACCTAACATGGATACAGACCAGATAACCACCGTGCTGGAGAATGACCCAGGGACACGTATGGTCTTTCAAGGGGTGTTCGCCCGAGATGTGTTCCCATTAGACCGTATGTATCCTGCTGCTTACGTTCTCAACACGGACCCGATGGATCGGCCCGGTGAACATTGGGTGGGCGTGTACTTGACAGAACAGCAGGGCGAATACTTTGACCCGTACGGCCTGCCACCCCTCCATCCCGATTTAACAGACTTCATGGATCAAGGCACAGAGACGTGGTGTTGGAACAGTCAAACGTTGCAAAGCCTGGCCAGTAGCGTGTGCGGACAATATTGCTTGTTTTACCTGTACCATCGATGCCGGGGAAGACCCTTATCTACCATCGTACAGATGTTTGACGAGTACCCCAAGGCCGAGGACCGCGATGTACTCGTCTATGACTGGGCCGCCCATCATTTCAATGTACAAGCCTCGTTCTGGGCTTGAATTCTTGCAATGTACACACGCCCGCTGTTCTGGGCTTAAGTTTACAAGCCCCCTGTTCTGGGCTTCAGTTCTTTCAATGTACAAGCCCCCTGTTCTGGGCTTCAGTTCTTTCATTGTACAAGCCCCTTATTCTGGGCTTCAGTTTTCACGTGGTTGTTCTCACGTTGTTGTTGTTATTGAATAAAAAACAAAATGAAATCTCACCAAAAAACCCTGTGTTGTGTGTTTTATTCATAATGCATCAATGCCCAATGTGGAGATTCAGTCAAACTGAAATCAGTGGTGTAGGATGGGGCCAAAATGTAACCCATCAATGTTAGAATGCAAGAGCACTATAGTAAAAATAGAGAGCCAATGAAATCAGCCCACAGACCAAGTACGTGTTTTTGGTCTAGGTTTGGAGCGGGCATTTCATTGAGGTACGTGTATACGGTGAGTGAAGACTCGTCCAACACGTATAGATTATGTTGATGACTATAAGTTCTATGTAACCCATGAATGTTAGAATGCAAGAGCACTATAGTAAAAATAGAGAGCCAATGAAATCAGCCCACAGACCAAGTACGTGTTTTTGGTCTAGGTTTGGAGCGGGCATTTCATTGAGGTACGTGTATACGGTGAGTGAAGACTCGTCCAACACGTATAGATTATTACTATAAGTTATATGAACATAATGAATGAAAGTGGCTTTGAACACCGTATTAGCCAATCAGTGGCCTAGAATAGAGCCAAAGGTAACCCATCCATGTCCAGAAAACATTACCTGGGTGTACAACAACCCGGATGTAGGCGCGGACGTCAGCGAAAGCACACCGTGAGTACCCCAATTCGATTGGCTGATTGTTCGACCGCTGATTGGTTCTTTTTCTCGACCGTTGATTGGCCCTTTTTCTCGACCGCTGATTGGTCCAAATGGAACTGCCCATCTTTCCCAGGTTCATCTAGAATCCCATTTTTTGTGCTCAAGCTCTGACTATCGCGATGCCGCAACATTGTGTCATTGGACATTGGACCGTTTGACCTGGATGTGACCATTTGACCTGACATGCGTCCGCGCGAGCACTGCCGGGGATGACGCGCACTTCCGGAGAACTCGCGCGCGCTGCGGCCGGAGAACCCGCGCGCGCGCTCCGCTCGCGCTGGGGGGCCGGGGCTGGAAAAACAAAACCCGGAGGTTGAACACACGGACGTCTAAGGGGAAACATTGGAACTCTTCTATGTTTGGAGGTAGTTTTAGTGAAAACCCCGGAAGTGACGTCACAACCCCCACGTGACCTGCGCAGCAGAATGGAAACGACACCCTAGTGTAACTCCCTCACCTAGGCTTCACATGGATACCTCACTCGATCCCATCGACCCAGTAGGGGCCCACCTACACCCCAACACGTCTATTTCTATACTACGGCCAGACTGCGCATGCGCAGAATGCCGCTAGTTCAACCCCACACCCAGCCCATCAGATGCCTCTTCACGAATGCTTCACTTTGATACCTCACTCGACCCCATTGGACCATTCGTGGCTCCCCTAGCTCCAACACGTCTAGAGAGACCCATACAGGGTCCAGTTTTCGACACTAGGTGACCACATCCCGACAAAAATGGCCAGTTTTCGACACCGGATGTGCCGCCATCTTGAACATACGTGCCGCCATCTTGGATATGTCCCATAATGCACCGGGTCAAAATACTCGCTTCTGATTGGACGAGAGCTCCGTGGCGGATTTGAAATACTCGCTTCTGATTGGACGAGAGCTCCGCATTGCATCTGCGCATGCGCAGAATGATATTCCTACCGCACACCCAACCCATCAGATGCCCCTTCACCTAGGCTTCACTTTGATACCTCACTCGACCCCATTGCACCATTAGGGGCTCCCCTACATCCCAAAACGTCTATGCGCATGCGCAGAATGGTGACAACGCCCGAGCCGCTAGTCCAGTCAGATGCCCCTTCACATAAGCTTCACTTGGATACCTCACTCGACCCCATTGCACCATTAGGGGCTCCCCTACATCCAACACGTCTATTTGCATACCCTTGGGCCACCGCGCATGCGCAGAATGCCGATATTTCAACCCCACACCCAGTCCATTAGATGCCCCTTCACGAATGCTTCACTTTGATACCTGACTCGACCCCATTGGACCATTAGTAGCTCCCCTAGCTCCAAAACGTCTATTTTCATACCCTTGGGCCACCGCGCATGCGCAGAATGCCGATAGTTCAATCCCACACCCAGCCCATCAGATGCCCCCTCACATAGGCTTCACTTTGATACCTCACTCGACCCCATTGGACCATTAGGGGCTCCCCTACATCCCAAAACGTCTATTTCCATACCCTTGGGCCACCGCGCATGCGCAGAATGCCGATAGTTCAACCCCACACCCAACCGATTAGATGCCCCTTCACATAAGCTTCAGTTGGATACCTCACTCGACCCCATCGGACCATTTTATCTAGGGACTACTTTTTCTCCGCGGAAGCTTTTTCCCGAGACCGAATCACCGCCAAAACCGCGGCCAAACCGCATCACCGCGGATGAATACATCCTGAATACATCCCCTGGGGTGCATTCCACACCTAAATGATGTGCGGCTAAAAGCAGGCATGGGTTCGGATCTTCGGCCACAAATTGATGTAAAATCTTTAACAAAAACCCTGTAAAAGTATATATTTTCTAAATGGGCACACCCGTGCCATTATTTCAGAAGACTTGTCAGCTATTGAAATTGAATAGAAAATACGTACAATCCTCCTTAAACCTTCTTCAACTTTTCTGAAAAACTCCATAAAATATACGAAAATGTGTCAAATTCTACCCGCAACCCAGAGAAAACGTACGAAATAATTTTCTTTTTATGTATGTTAAAGTGTTTCCCGTCCAAATAACAATTTAAAATTGCGAAAAAAACAGGGAGTCGACCTACTCGTTTTTTGTAAAATTTTATCGCCATAAAGGAATCATCATTTTCGTTTCCCGAAAAAGTGCGGATTTTGGCCCGCCAGATATTCAATTCCGGACACGATTAACTCTATAGTGGCGAGTGGGTGCGATCAACAAGCAATTGTTATATCCTCGTTTGGAGAAATGGTTACGTCCAGCAGGGTGATACTATAGATATCAGCTAATAGAAAGGTAAGAAGAATTACCATGCTGTCAAAATCGGGCGTCCTTCCTTATTATAAAATTAGGGAGGGGCCATTTGTGCGAAACCGTGGCCTAGTGTGGAGTGCACCCTTAAGGCTAGGGTGTTTTCTCAGAATTTCTGTTCTCAAGGCTATGACAATCTGGGAGTGTTTTCGAGTTTCTTGGTATGCGACACTTGCTTGTAGTATGCAGTTTTATGGGATATCCCGTCAATCACTTTCCCCCTACCCCATCTTTGGTTTTGCGACTTTTGCTGAAAAATCACGAGTTTACTAGCTCAATAATAATATGATAGCATTATGCATTGACCGTGACAACCACACCCATATACAAAGATCGGGAGTGGTGACCAGCTTTCGAATGAGGCATCAGGAGCAAAATAAACGCAAAAATAGCTGAAATTCGAGCCAAATTGTCAATAATTTTTCATTCCGACTTTTCCAAAAGATTGGGGGGTGGGAGTACAAACTTTGAGATAAAAGGGACAAAACCAGAATAATACGCTCTCATTCACTTTAGATCAGGGTGCTGGTGTGATCCGTATTGAAAATTAATCACTTTGACATTCACATTGACAACAATAGGACATACAGGTCACTAATCGTAACATATATGCCTAACCAAGGGGAGGTAATTCTGTATAGGTCTAAATAGCATATATGCAAGGCCAATGCTATCATACCATGTAGTATGCATAAAATCGAAACATTTCTGACTAAGATAAATGATTTTTATGATCCCGTTCCATATCAAGTCATTACAAGGTCCGAATAAGCGCTTTTAATGAGTGTAGTGTAGGAGGACATACAATATTTGGCCTACTCGTGTATTATAACCGCGCAATGGAGCCTACATTAAGGGTGCATTCCACACCTAAATGATGTGCGGCTAAAAACAGGCATGGGTTCGGATCTTCGGCCACAAATTGATGTAAAATCTTTAACAAAAACCCTGTAAAAGTATATATTTTCTAAATGGGCACACCCGTGCCATTATTTCAGAAGACTTGTGAGCTATTGAAATTGAATAGAAAATACGTACAATCCTCCTTAAACCTTCTTCAACTTTTCTGAAAAACTCCATAAAATATATGAAAATGTGTCAAATTCTACCCGCAACCCAGAGAAAACGTACGAAATGATTTTCTTTTTATGTATGTTAAAGTGTTTCCCGTCCAAAGGACAATTTAAAATGGCGAAAAAAACAGGGAGTCGACCTACTCGTTTTTTGTAAAATTTTATCGCCATAAAGGAATCATCATTTTCGCTTCCCGAAAAAGTGCGGATTTTGGCCCGCCAGATATTCAATTCCGGACGCGATTGACTCTGTAGTGGCGAGTGGGTGCGATAAACAAGCAATTGTTATATCCTCGTTTGAAGAAATGGTTACGTCCAGCAGGATGATACTATAGATATCAGCTAGTAGAAAGGTAAGAAGAATTACCATGCTGTCAAATTCGGGCGTCCTTCCTTATTATAAAATTAGGGAGGGGCCATTTGTGCGAAACCGTGGCCTAGTGTGGAGTGCACCCTTAAGGCTAGGGTGTTTTCTCAGAATTTCTGTTCTCAAGGCTATGACAATCTGGGAGTGTTTTCGAGTTTCTTGGTATGCGACACTTGCTTGTAGTATGCAGTTTTATGGGATATCCCGTCAATCACTTTCCCCCTACCCCATCTTTGGTTTTGCGACTTTTGCTGAAAAATCACGAGTTTACTAGCTCAATAATAATATGATAGCATTATGCATTGACCGTGACAACCACACCCATATACAAAGATCGAGAGTGGTGACCAGCTTTCGAATGAGGCATCAGGAGCAAAATAAACGCAAAAATAGCTGAAATTCGAGCCAAATTGTCAATAATTTTTCATTCCGACTTTTCCAAAAGATTGGGGGGTGGGAGTACAAACTTTGAGATAAAAGGGACAAAACCAGAATAATACGCTCTCATTCACTTTAGATCAGGGTGCTGGTGTGATCCGTATTGAAAATTAATCACTTTGACATTCACATTGACAATAATGGGACATACAGGTCACTAATCGTAACATATGTGCTTAACCAAGGGGAGGTAATTCTGTATAGGTCTAAATAGCATATATGCAAGGCCAATGCTATCATATCATGTAGTATGCAAAAAATCGAAACATTTCTGACTGAGATAAACGATCTTTACCATCCTGTTCCATATCAAGTCATTACAAGGTCCGAATAAGCGCTTTTATCGAGTGTAGTGTAGGAGGACATACAATATTTGGCCTACTCGTTCATTATAACCGCGCAATGGAGCCTACATTAAGGGTGCATTCCACACTTAAATGATGTACGGCTAAAAACAGGCATGGGTTCGGATCTTCGGCCACAAACTGATGTAAAATCTTTAACAAAAACCCTGTAAAGGTATATAATTTCTAAATGGGCACACCCGTGCCATTATTTCCGAAGACTTGTGAGCTATTGAAATTGAATAGAAAATACGTACAATCCTCCTTAAACCTTCTTCAACTTTTCTGGAAAACTCCATAAAATATATGAAAATGTGTCAAATTCTACCCGCAACCCAGAGAAAACGTATGAAATAATTTTCTTTTTATGTATGTTAAAGTGTTTCCTGTCCAAAGAACAATTTAAAATGGTGAAAAAAACAGGGGGTCGACCTACTCGTTTTTTGTAAAATTTTATCGCCATAAAGGAATCATCATTTTCGCTTCCCGAAAAAGTGCGGATTTTGGCCTGCCAGAATTCAATTCCGGACACGATTGACTCTGTAGTGGCGAGTGGGTGCGATCAACAAGCAATTGTTATATCCTCGTTTGGAGAAATGGTTACGTCCAGCAGGGTGGTACTATAGATATCGGCTAGTAGAAAGGCAAGACGAATTACCATGCTGGCAAAATCGGGCGTCCTTCCTTATTATAAAATTTGGGTGGGGCCATTTGTGCGAAACCGTGGCCCAGTGTGGAGCGCACTCTTAAGGCTAGGGTGTTTTCTCAGAATTTCTGTTCTCAAGGCTATGAAAATCTGGGAGTGTTTTCGAGTTTCTTGTGTATGCGACACTTGCTTGTAGTATGCAGTTTTATCGGATATCCCGTCAATCACTTTCCCCCTACCCCATCTTTGGTTTTGCGACTTTTGCTGAAAAATCACGAGTTTACGAGCTCAATAATAATATCATAGCATTATGCATTGACCGTGACAATCAGACCCATATACAAAGATCGGGAGTGGTGACCAGCTTTCGAATGAGGCATCAGGAGCAAAATAAACGCAAAAATAGCTGAAATTCGAGCCAAATTGTCAATAATTTTTCCTTTCGACTTTTCCAAAAGATTGGGGGGTGGGAGTACAAAATTCAAGATAAAAGGGATAAAACCAAGCTCTCATTCACTTTGGATCAGGGTGTTGGTGTGACCCGCATTGAAAATTAATCACTTTGACATTCACATTGACAATAATAGGACATACAGATCACTAATCGTCACATACATGCCTAACCAAGGGGAGGTAATTCTGTATAGGTCTAAATAGCATATATGCAAGGCCAATGCTATCATATCATGTAGTATGCAAAAAATCGAAACATTTCTGACTGAGATAAACGATCTTTACCATCCTGTTCCATATCAAGTCATTACAAGGTCCGAATAAGCGCTTTTATCGAGTGTAGTGTAGGATGACATACAATATTTGGCCTACTCGTTCATTATAACCGCGCAATGGAGCCTACATTAAGGGTGCATTCCACACTTAAATGATGTACGGCTAAAAACAGGCATGGGTTCGGATCTTCGGCCACAAACTGATGTAAAATCTTTAACAAAAACCCTGTAAAGGTATATAATTTCTAAATGGGCACACCCGTGCCATTATTTCCGAAGACTTGTGAGCTATTGAAATTGAATAGAAAATACGTACAATCCTCCTTAAACCTTCTTCAACTTTTCTGAAAAACTCCATAAAATATATGAAAATGTGTCAAATTCTACCCGCAATCCAGAGAAAACGTATGAAACGATTTTCTTTTATAGGAAGTTAAAGTGTTTCCCGTCCAAAGGACAATTTAAAATGGTGAAAAAAACAGGGGGTCGACCTACTCGTTTTTTGTAAAATTTTATCGCCATAAAGGAATCATCATTTTCGCTTCCCGAAAAAGTGCGGATTTTGGCCCGCCAGAATTCAATTCCGGACACGATTGACTCTGTAGTGGCGAGTGGGTGCGATCAACAAGCAATTGTTATATCCTCGTTTGGAGAAATGGTCACGTCCAGCAGGGTGATACTATAGATATCAGCTAGTAGAAAGGTAAGAAGAATTACCATGCCGTCAAAATCGGGCGTCCTTCCTTATTATAAAATTAGGGAGGGGCCATTTGTGCGAAACCGTGGCCTAGTGTGGAGTGCACCCTTAAGGCTAGAGTGTTTTCTCAGAATTTCAAGGCTATGAAAATCTGGGAGTGTTTGCGAGTTTCTTGGTATGCGACACTTGCTTGTAGTATGCAGTTTTATCGGATATCCCGTCAATCACTTTCCCCCTACCCCATCTTTGGTTTTGCGACTTTTGATAAAAAATCACGAGTTTACGAGCTCAATAAGAATATCATAGCATTATGCATTGACCGTGACAATCAGACCCATGTACAAAGATCGGAAGTGGTGACCAACTTTCGAGTGAGGCATCAAGAGCAAAATAAACGCAAAAATAGCTGAAATTCGAGCCAAATTGTCAATAATTTTTCATTTCGACTTTTCCAAAAGATTGGGGGGTGGGAGTACAAAATTCGAGATAAAAGGGATAAAACCAGAATAATAAGCTCTCATTCACTTTGGATCAGGGTGTTGGTGTGATCCGTATTGAAAATTAATCACTTTGACATTCACATTGACAATAATAGGACATACAGATCACTAATCGTCACATACATGCCTAACCAAGGGGAGGTAATTCTGTATAGGTCTAAATAGCATATATGCAAGGCCAATGCTATCATATCATGTAGTATGCAAAAAATCGAAACATTTCTGACTGAGATAAACGATCTTTACCATCCTGTTCCATATCAAGTCATTACAAGGTCAGAATAAGCGCTTTTATCGAGTGCAGTGTAGGAGGACATACAATATTTGGCCTACTCGTTCATTATAACCGCGCAATGGAGCCTACATTAAGGGTGCATTCCACACTTAAATGATGTGCGGCTAAAAACAGGCATGGGTTCGGATCTTCGGTCACAAAATGATGTAAAATCTTTAACAAAAACCCTGTAAAAGTATATAATTTCTAAATGGGCACACCCGTGCCATTATTTTTGAAGACTTGTGAGCTATTGAAATTGAATAGAAAATACGTACAATCCTCCTTAAACCTTCTTCAACTTTTCTGAAAAACTCCATAAAATATATGAAAATGTGTCAAATTCTACCCGCAAACCAGAGAAATCGTACGAAATAATTTTCTTTTTATGTATGTTAAAGTGTTTCCCGTCCAAAGAACAATTTAAAATGGTGAAAAAAACAGGGGGTCGACCTACTCGTTTTTTGTCAAATTTTATCGCCATAAAGGAATCATCATTTTAGCTTCCCGAAAAAGTGCGGATTTTGGCCCGCCAGAATTCAATTCCGGACACGATTGACTCTGTAGTGGCGAGTGGGTGCGATCAACAAGCAATTGTTATATCCTCGTTTGGAGAAATGGTGACGTCCAGCAGGGTGATACTATAGATATCAGCTAGTAGAAAGGTAAGAAGAATTACCATGCCGTCAAAATCGGGCGCCCTTCCTTATTATAAAATTAGGGAGAGGCCATTTGTGCGAAACCGTGGCCTAGTGTGGAGTGCAGCCTTAAGGCTAGAGTATTTTCTCAGAATTTCTGTTCTCAAGGCTATGAAAATCTGGGAGTGTTTGCGAGTTTCTTGGTATGCGACACTTGCTTGTAGTATGCAGTTTTATCGGATATCCCGTCAATCACTTTCCCCCTACCCCATCTTTGGTTTTGCGACTTTTGATAAAAAATCACGAGTTTACGAGCTCAATAAGAATATCATAGCATTATGCATTGACCGTGACAATCAGACCCATGTACAAAGATCGGGAGTGGTGACCAACTTTCGAATGAGGCATCAAGAGCAAAATAAACGCAAAAATAGCTGAAATTCGAGCCAAATTGTCAATAATTTTTCATTTCGACTTTTCCAAAAGATTGGGGGGTGGGAGTACAAAATTCGAGATAAAAGGGATAAAACCAGAATAATAAGCTCTCATTCACTTTGGATCAGGGTGTTGGTGTGATCCGTATTGAAAATTAATCACTTTGACATTCACATTGGCAATAATAGGACATACAGATCACTAATCGTCACATACATGCCTAACCAAGGGGAGGTAATTCTGTATAGGTCTAAATAGCATATATGCAAGGCCAATGCTATCATATCATGTAGTATGCAAAAAATCGAAACATTTCTGACTGAGATAAACGATCTTTACCATTCTGTTCCATATCAAGTCATTAGAAGGTCCGAATAAGCTCTTTTATCGAGTGTAGTGTAGGAGGACATACAATATTTGGCCTACTCGTTCATTATAACCGCGCAATGGAGCCTACATTAAGGGTGCATTCCACACTTAAATGATGTGAGGCTAAAAACAGGCTTGGGTTCGGATCTTCGGCCACAAACTGATGTAAAATCTTTAACAAAAACCCTGTAAAAGTATATAATTTCTAAATGGGCACACCCGTGCCATTATTTCAGAGGACTTGTGAGCTATTGAAATTGAATAGAAAATACGTACAATCCTCCTTAAACCTTCTTCAACTTTTCGGAAAAACTCCATAAAATATATGAATATGTGTCAAATTCTACCCGCAAACCAGAGAAAACGTACGAAATGATTTTCTTTTTATGTATGTTAAAGTGTTTCCCGTCCAAAGAACAATTTAAAATGGCGAAAAAAACAGGGGTTCGACCTACTCGTTTTTTTGTAAAATTTTATCGCCATAAAGTAATCATCATTTTCGCTTCCCGAAAAAAGTGCGGATTTTGGCCCGCCAGAATTCAATTCCGGACACGATTGACTCTGTAGTGGCGAGTGGGTGCGATCAACAAGCAATTGTTATATCCTCGTTTGGAGAAATGGTGACGTCCAGCTGGGTGATACTATAGATATCAGCTAGTAGAAAGGTAAGAAGAATTACTATGCCGTCAAAATCTTGCGTCCTTCCTTATTATAAAATTAGGGAGGGGCCATTTGTGCGAAACCGTGGCCTAGTGTGGAGTGCAGCCTTAAGGCTAGAGTATTTTCTCAGAATTTCTGTTCTCAAGGCTATGAAAATCTGGGAGTGTTTGCGAGTTTCTTGGTATGCGACACTTGCTTGTAGTGTGCAGTTTTATCGGATATCCCGTCAATCACTTTCCTCCTACCCCATCTTTGGTTTTGCGACTTTTGCTGAAAAATCACGAGTTTACGAGCTCAATAAGAATATCATAGCATTATGCATTGACCGTGACAATCAGACCCATGTACAAAGATCGGGAGTGGTGACCAGCTTTCGAATGAGGCATCAGGAGCAAAATAAACGCAAGAATAACTGAAATTCGAGCCAAATTGTCTATAATTTTTCATTTCGACTTTTCCAAAAGATTGGGGGGTGGGAGTACAAAATTCGAGATAAAAGGGATAAAACCAGAATAATAAGCTCTCATTCACTTTGGATGAGGGTGTTGGTGTGACCCGCATTGAAAATTAATCACTTTGACATTCACATTGACAATAATAGGACATACAGATCACTAATCGTCACATACATGCCTAACCAAGGGGAGGTAATTCTGTATAGGTCTAAATAGCATATATGCAAGGCCAATGCTATCATACCATGTAGTATGCATACAATCGAAAGATTTCAGACTAAGATAAGTGATTTTTATGATCCCGTTCCATATCATGTCATTACAAGGTCCGAATAAGCGCTTTTAACGAGTGTAGTGCAGGAGAACATATAATATTTTGCCTACTCGTGCATTATAACCGCGCAATGGAGCCTACATTAAGGGTGCATTCCACACTTAAATGATGTGCGGCTAAAAACAGGCATGGGTTCGGATCTTCGGCCACAAACTGATGTAAAATCTTTAACAAAAACCCTGTAAAAGTATATAATTTCTAAATGGGCACACCCGTGCCATTATTTCAGAGGACTTGTGAGCTATTGAAATTGAATAAAAAATACGTACAATCCTCCTTAAACCTTCTTCAACTTTTCGGAAAAACTCCATAAAATATATGAATATGTGTCAAATTCTACCCGCAAACCAGAGAAAACGTACGAAATGATTTTCTTTTTATGTATGTTAAAGTGTTTCCCGTCCAAAGAACAATTTGAAATGGCGAAAAAAAAACAGGGGTTCGACCTACTCGTTTTTTGTAAAATTTTATCGCCATAAAGGAATCATCATTTTCGCTTCCCGAAAAAGTGCGGATTTTGGCCCGCCAGAATTCAATTCCGGACACGATTGACTCTGTAGTGGCGAGTGGGTGCGATCAACAAGCAATTGTTATATCCTCGTTTGGAGAAATGGTCACGTCCAGCAGGGTGATACTATAGATATCAGCTAGTAGAAAGGTAAGAAGAATTACCATGCCGTCAAAATCGGGCGTCCTTCCTTATTATAAAATTAGGGAGGGGCCATTTGTGCGAAACCGTGGCCTAGTGTGGAGTGCACCCTTAAGGCTAGAGTGTTTTCTCAGAATTTCTGTTCTCAAGGCTATGAAAATCTGGGAGTGTTTGCGAGTTTCTTGGTATGCGACACTTGCTTGTAGTATGCAGTTTTATCGGATATCCCGTCAATCACTTTCCCCCTACCCCATCTTTGGTTTTTTGCTGAAATATCACGAGTTTACGAGCTCAATAAGAATATCATAGCATTATGCATTGACCGTGACAATCAGACCCATGTACAAAGATCGGGAGTGGTGACCAGCTTTCGAATGAGGCATCAGGAGCAAAATAAACGCAAAAATAGCTGAAATTCGAGCCAAATTGTCAATAATTTTTCATTTCGACTTTTCCAAAAGATTGGGGGGGTGGGAGTACAAAATTCGAGATAAAAGGGATAAAACCAGAATAATAAGCTCTCATTCACTTTGGATTAGGGTGTTGGTGTGACCCGCATTGAAAATTAATCCCTTTGACATTCACATTGACAATAATAGGACATACAGATCACTAATCGTCACATACATGCCTAACCAAGGGGAGGTAATTCTGTATAGGTCTAAATAGCATATATGCAAGGCCAATGCTATCATATCATGTAGTATGCCAAAAAATCGAAACATTTCTGACTGAGATAAACGATCTTTACCATTCTGTTCCATATCAAGTCATTACAAGGTCCGAATCAGCGCTTTTATCGAGTGTAGTGTAGGAGGACATACAATATTTGGCCTACTCGTTCATTATAACCGTGCAATGGAGCCTACATTAAGGGTGCATTCCACACTTAAATGATGTGCGGCTAAAAACAGGCATGGGTTCGGATCTTCGGCCACAAACTGATGTAAAATCTTTAATAAAAACCCGTAAAAGTATATAATTTCTAAATGGGCACACCCGTGCCATTATTTCAGAGGACTTGTGAGCTATTGAAATTGAATAAAAAATACGTACAATCCTCCTTAAACCTTCTTCAACTTTTCTGAAAAACTCCATAAAATATATGAATATGTGTCAAATTCTACCCGCAAACCAGAGAAAACGTACGGAATGATTTTCTTTTTATGTATGTTAAAGTGTTTCCCGTCCAAAGAACAATTTAAAATGGCGAAAAAAACAGGGGGTCGACCTACTCACTTTTTGTAAAATTTTATCGCCATAAAGGAATCATCATTTTCGCTTCCCGAAAAAGTGCGGATTTTGGCCCGCCAGAATTCAATTCCGGACACGATTGACTCTGTAGTGGCGAGTGGGTGCGATCAACAAGCAATTGTTATATCCTCGTTTGGAGAAATGGTTGCGTCCAGCAGGGTGATACTATAGATATCAGCTAGTAGAAAGGTAAGAAGAATTACCATGCCGTCAAAATCGGGCGTCCTTCCTTATTATAAAATTAGGGAGGGGCCATTTGTGCGAAACCGTGGCCTAGTGTGGAGTGCAGCCTTAAGGCCAGAGTATTTTCTCAGAATTTCTGTTCTCAAGGCTATGAAAATCTGGGAGTGTTTGCGAGTTTCTTGGTATGCGACACTTGCTTGTAGTATGCAGTTTTATCGGATATCCCGTCAATCACTTTCCCCCTACCCCTTCTTTGGTTTTGCGACTTTTGCTGAAAAATCACGAGTTTACGAGCTCAATAAGAATATCATAGCATTATGCATTGACCGTGACAATCAGACCCATGTACAAAGATCGGGAGTGGTGACCAGCTTTCGAATGAGGCATCAGGAGCAAAATAAACGCAAAAATAGCTGAAATTCGAGCCAAATTGTCAATAATTTTTCATTTCGACTTTTCCAAAAGATTGGGGGGTGGGAGTACAAAATTCGAGATAAAAGAGATAAAACCAGAATAATAAGCTCTCATTCACTTTGGATCAGGGTGTTGGTGTGACCCGCATTGAAAATTAATCACTTTGACATTCACATTGACAATAATAGGACATACAGATCACTAATCGTCACATACATGCCTTACCAAGAGGAGGTAATTCTGTATAGGTCTAAATAGCATATATGCAAGGCCAATGCTATCATATCATGTAGTATGCAAAAAATCGAAACATTTCTGACTGAGATAAACGATCTTTACCATTCTGTTCCATATCAAGTCATTACAAGGTCCGAATAAGCGCTTTTATCGAGTGTAGTGTAGGAGGACATACAATATTTGGCATACTCGTTCATTATAACCGCGCAATGGAGCCTACACTAAGGGTGCATTCCACACTTAAATGATGTGCGGCTAAAACCAGGCATGGGTTCGGATCTTCGGCCACAAACTGATGTAAAATCTTTAACAAAAACCCTGTAAAAGTATATAATTTCTAAATGGGCACACCCGTGCCATTATTTCAGAGGACTTGTGAGCTATTGAAATTGAATAAAAAATACGTACAATCCTCCTTAAACCTTCTTCAACTTTTCGGAAAAACTCCATAAAATATATGAATATGTGTCAAATTCTACCCGCAAACCAGAGAAAACGTACGAAATGATTTTCTTTTTATGTATGTTCAAGTGTTTCCCGTCCAAAGAACAATTTGAAATGGCGAAAAAAACAGGGGTTCGACCTACTCGTTTTTTGTAAAATTTTATCGCCATAAAGGAATCATCATTTTCGCTTCCCGAAAAAGTGCGGATTTTGGCCCGCCAGAATTCAATTCCGGACACGATTGACTCTGTAGTGGCGAGTGGGTGCGATCAACAAGCAATTGTTATATCCTCGTTTGGAGAAATGGTTACGTCCAGCAGGGTGATACTATAGATATCAGCTAGTAGAAAGGTAAGAAGAATTACCATGCCGTCAAAATCGGGCGTCCTTCCTTATTATAAAATTAGGGAGGGGCCATTTGTGCGAAACCGTGGCCTAGTGTGGAGTGCAGCCTTAAGGCTAGAGTATTTTCTCAGAATTTCTGTTCTCAAGGCTATGAAAATCTGGGAGTGTTTGCGAGTTTCTTGGTATGCGACACTTGCTTGTAGTATGCAGTTTTATCGGATATCCCGTCAATCACTTTCCCCCTACCCCATCTTTGGTTTTGCGACTTTTGCTGAAAAATCACGAGTTGACCAGCTCAATAAGAATATCATAGCATTATGCATTGACCGTGACAATCAGACCCATGTACAAAGATCGGGAGTGGTGACCAGCTTTCGAATGAGGCATCAGGAGCAAAATAAACGCAAAAATAGCTGAAATTCGAGCCAAATTGTCAATAATTTTTCATTTCGACTTTTCCAAAAGATTGGGGGGTGGGAGTACAAAATTCGAGATAAAAGGGATAAAACCAGAATAATAAGCTCTCATTCACTTTGGATCAGGGAGTTGGTGTGACCCGCATTGAAAATTAATCACTTTGACATTCACATTGACAATAATAGGACATACAGATCACTAATCGGCACATACATGCCTAACCAAGGGGAGGTAATTCTGTATAGGTCTAAATAGCATATATGCAAGGCCAATGCTATCATATCATGTAGTATGCAAAAAATCGAAACATTTCTGACTGAGATAAACGATCTTTACCATTCTGTTCCATATCAAGTCATTAGAAGGTCCGAATAAGCTCTTTTATCGAGTGTAGTGTAGGAGGACATACAATATTTGGCCTACTCGTTCATTATAACCGCGCAATGGAGCCTACATTAAGGGTGCATTCCACACTTAAATGATGTGAGGCTAAAAACAGGCTTGGGTTCGGATCTTCGGCCACAAACTGATGTAAAATCTTTAACAAAAACCCTGTAAAAGTATATAATTTCTAAATGGGCACACCCGTGTCATTATTTCAGAGGACTTGTGAGCTATTGAAATTGAATAAAAAATACGTACAATCCTCCTTAAACCTTCTTCAACTTTTCGGAAAAACTCCATAAAATATATGAATATGTGTCAAATTCTACCCGCAAACCAGAGAAAACGTATGAAATGATTTTCTTTTTATGTATGTTAAAGCGTTTCTCGTCCAAAGAACAATTTAAAATGGCGAAAAAAAACAGGGGGTCGACCTACTCGTTTTTTGCAAAATGTTATCGCCATAAAGGAATCATCATTTTCGCTTCCCGAAAAAGTGCGGATTTTGGCCCGCCACAATTCAATCCCGGACACGATTGACTCTGTAGTGGCCAGTGGGTGCGATCAACAAGCAATTGTTATATCCTCGTTTGGAGAAATGGTGACGTCCAGCAGGGTGATACTATAGATATCAGCTAGTAGAAAGGTAAGAAGAACTACCATGCCGTCAAAATCGGGCGTCCTTCCTTATTATAAAATTAGGGAGGGGCCATTTGTGCGAAACCGTGGCCTAGTGTGGAGTGCAGCCTTAAGGCTAGAGTATTTTCTCCGAATTTCTGTTCTCAAGGCTATGAAAATCTGGGAGTGTTTGCGAGTTTCTTGGTATGCGACCCTTGCTTGTAGTGTGCAGTTTTATCGGATATCCCGTCAATCACTTTCCTCCTACCCCATCTTTGGTTTTGCGACTTTTGCTGAAAAATCACGAGTTTACGAGCTCAATAAGAATATCATAGCATTATGCATTGACCGTGACAATCAGACCCATGTACAAAGATCGGGAGTGGTGACCAGCTTTCGAATGAGGCATCAGGAGCAAAATAAACGCAAAAATAGCTGAAATTCGAGCCAAATTGTCAATAATTTTTCATTCCAACTTTTCCAAAAGATTGGGGGTGGGAGTACAAACTTCGAGATAAAAGGGACAAAACCAGAATAATACGCTCTCATTCACTTTAGATCAGGGTGTTGGTGTGATCCGTATTGAAAATTAATCACTGTGACATTCACATTGGCAATAATAGGACATACAGGTCACTAATCGTAACATACATGCCTAACCAAGGGGAGGTAATTCTGTATAGGTCTAAATAGCATATATGCAAGGCCAATGTTATCATACCATGTAGTATGCATAAAATCGAAACATTTCTGACTAAGATAAACGATCTTTACGATCCTGTTCCATATCAAGTCATTACAAGGTCCGAATAAGCGCTTTTATCGAGTGTAGTGTAGGAGGACATACAATATTTGGCCTACTCGTTCATTATAACCGCGCAATGGAGCCTACATTGAGGGTGCATTCCACACTTAAATTATGTGCGGCTAAAACAGGCATGGGTTCGGATCTTCGGCCACAAACTGATGTAAAATCTTTAACAAAAACCCTGTAAAAGTATATAATTTCTAAATGGGCACACCCGTGTCATTATTTCAGAGGACTTGTGAGCTATTGAAATTGAATAAAAAATACGTTCAATCCTCCTTAAACCTTCTTCAACTTTTCGGAAAAACTCCATAAAATATATGAATATGTGTCAAATTCTACCCGCAAACCAGAGAAAACGTACGAAATGATTTTCTTTTTATGTATGTTAAAGCGTTTCCCGTCCAAAGAACAATTTAAAATGGCGAAAAAAACAGGGGGTCGACCTACTCGTTTTTTGTAAAATGTTATCGCCATAAAGGAATCATCATTTTCGCTTCCCGAAAAAGTGCGGATTTTGGCCCGCCAGAATTCAATTCCGGACACGATTGACTCTGTAGTGGCGAGTGGGTGCGATCAACAAGCAATTGTTATATCCTCGTTTGGAGAAATGGTGACGTCCAGCAGGGTGATACTATAGATATCAGCTAGTAGAAAGGTAAGAAGAATTACCATGCCGTCAAAATCGGGCGTCCTTCCTTATTATAAAATTAGGGAGGGGCCATTTGTGCGAAACCGTGGCCTAGTGTGGAGTGCAGCCTTAAGGCTAGAGTATTTTCTCAGAATTTCTGTTCTCAAGGCTATGAAAATCTGGGAGTGTTTGCGAGTTTCTTGGTATGCGACACTTGCTTGTAGTGTGCAGTTTTATCGGATATCCCGTCAATCACTTTCCTCCTACCCCATCTTTGGTTTTGCGACTTTTGCTGAAAAATCACGAGTTTACGAGCTCAATAAGAATATCATAGCATTATGCATTGACCGTGACAATCAGACCCATGTACAAAGATCGGGAGTGGTGACCAGCTTTCGAATGAGGCATCAGGAGCAAAATAAACGCAAAAATAGCTGAAATTCGAGCCAAATTGTCAATAATTTTTCATTTCGACTTTTCCAAAAGATTGGGGGGTGGGAGTACAAAATTCGAGATAAAAGGGATAAAACCAGAATAATAGGCTCTCATTCACTTTGGATCAGGGTGTTGGTGTGACCCGCATTGAAAATTAATCACTTTGACATTCACATTGACAATAATAGGACATACAGATCACTAATCGTCACATACATGCCTAACCAAGGGGAGGTAATTCTGTATAGGTCTAAATAGCATATATGCAAGGCCAATGCTATCATATCATGTAGTATGCAAAAAATCGAAACATTTCTGACTGAGATAAACGATCTTTACCATTCTGTTCCATATCAAGTCATTAGAAGGTCCGAATAAGCGCTTTTATCGAGTGTAGTGTAGGAGGACATACAATATTTGGCCTACTCGTTCATTATAACCGCGCAATGGAGCCTACATTAAGGGTGCATTCCACACTTAAATGATGTGAGGCTAAAAACAGGCTTGGGTTCGGATCTTCGGCCACAAACTGATGTAAAATCTTTAACAAAAACCCTGTAAAAGTATATAATTTCTAAATGGGCACACCCGTGTCATTATTTCAGAGGACTTGTGAGCTATTGAAATTGAATAAAAAATACGTACAATCCTCCTTAAACCTTCTTCAACTTTTCGGAAAAACTCCATAAAATATATGAATATGTGTCAAATTCTACCCGCAAACCAGAGAAAACGTACGAAATGATTTTCTTTTTATGTATGTTAAAGCGTTTCCCGTCCAAAGAACAATTTAAAATGGCGAAAAAAAACAGGGGGTCGACCTACTCGTTTTTTGTAAAATGTTATCGCCATAAAGGAATCATCATTTTCGCTTCCCGAAAAAGTGCGGATTTTGGCCCGCCAGAATTCAATTCCGGACACGATTGACTCTGTAGTGGCGAGTGGGTGCGATCAACAAGCAATTGTTATATCCTCGTTTGGAGAAATGGTGACGTCCAGCAGGGTGATACTATAGATATCAGCTAGTAGAAAGGTAAGAAGAATTACCATGCCGTCAAAATCTGGCGTCCTTCCTTATTATAAAATTAGGGAGGGGCCATTTGTGCGAAACCGTGGCCTAGTGTGGACTGCAGCCTTAAGGCTAGAGTATTTTCTCAGAATTTCTGTTCTCAAGGCTATGAAAATCTGGGAGTGTTTGCGAGTTTCTTGGTATGCGACACTTGCTTGTAGTATGCAGTTTCATCGGATATTCCGTCAATCACTTTCCCCTACCCCATCTTTGTTTTTGCGACTTTTGCTAAAAAATCACGAGTTTACGAGCTCAATAAGAATATCATAGCATTAGGGTTTGACCGTGACAATGAAACCCATGTACAAAGATCGGGAGCGTTGACCAGCTTTCGAATGAGGCATGAGGAGCAAAATAAACGCAAAAATAGCTGAAATTCGAGCCAAATTGTCAATAATTTTTCATTTCGACTTTTCCAAAAGATTGGGGGGTGGGAGTACAAAATTCGAGATAAAAGGGATAAAACCAGAATAATAAGCTCTCATTCACTTTGGATCAGGGTGTTGGTGTGACCCGCATTGAAAATTAATCACTTTGACATTCACATTGACAATAATAGGACATACAGATCACTATTCGTCACATACATGCCTAACCAAGGGGAGGTAATTCTGTATAGGTCTAAATAGCATATATGCAAGGCCAATGCTATGGTATCATGTAGTATGCAAAAAATCGAAACATTTCTGACTGAGATAAACGATCTTTACCATTCTGTTCCATATCAAGTCATTACAAGGTCCGAATAAGCGCTTTTATCGAGTGTAGTGTAGGAGGACATACAATATTTGGCCTACTCGTTCATTATAACCGCGCAATGGAGCCTACATTAAGGGTGCATTCCACACTTAAATGATGTGCGGCTAAAAACAGGCATGGGTTCGGATCTTCGGCCACAAACTGATGTATAATCTTTAACAAAAACCCTGTAAAAGTATATAATTTCTAAATGGGCACACCCGTGCCATTATTTCAGAGGACTTGTGAGCTATTGAAATTGAATAAAAAATACGTACAATCCTCCTTAAACCTTCTTCAACTTTTCGGAAAAACTCCATAAAATATATGAATATGTGTCAAATTCTACCCGCAAACCAGAGAAAACGTACGAAATGATTTTCTTTTTATGTATGTTCAAGTGTTTCTCGTCCAAAGAACAATTTGAAATGGCGAAAAAAAAACAGGGGTTCGACCTACTCGTTTTTTGTAAAATTTTATCGCCATAAAGGAATCATCATTTTCGCTTCCCGAAAAAGTGCGGATTTTGGCCCGCCAGAATTCAATTCCGGACACGATTGACTCTGTAGTGGCGAGTGGGTGCGATCAACAAGCAATTGTTATATCCTCGTTTGGAGAAATGGTGACGTCCAGCAGGGTGATACTATAGATATCAGCTAGTAGAAAGGTAAGAAGAATTACCATGCCGTCAAAATCGGGCGTCCTTCCTTATTATAAAATTAGGGAGGGGCCATTTGTGCGAAACCGTGGCCTAGTGTGGAGTGCAGCCTTAAGGCTAGAGTATTTTCTCAGAATTTCTGTTCTCAAGGCTATGAAAATCTGGGAGTGTTTGCGAGTTTCTTGGTATGCGACACTTGCTTGTAGTATGCAGTTTTATCGGATATCCCGTCAATCACTTTCCCCCTACCCCATCTTTGGTTTTGCGACTTTTGCTGAAAAATCACGAGTTTACGAGCTCAATAAGAATATCATAGCATTATGCATTGACCGTGACAATCAGACCCATGTACAAAGATCGGGAGTGGTGACCAGCTTTCGAATGAGGCATCAGGAGCAAAATAAACGCAAAAATAGCTGAAATTCGAGCAAAATTGTCAATAATTTTTCATTTCGACTTTTCCAAAAGATTGGGGGGTGGGAGTACAAAATTCGAGATAAAAGGGATAAAACCAGAATAATAAGCTCTCATTCACTTTGGATCAGGGTGTTGGTGTGACCCGCATTGAAAATTAATCACTTTGACATTCACATTGACAATAATAGGACATACAGATCACTAATCGTCACATACATGCCTAACCAAGGGGAGGTAATTCTGTATAGGTCTAAATAGCATATATGCAAGGCCAATGCTATCATATCATGTAGTATGCAAAAAATCGAAACATTTCTGACTGAGATAAACGATCTTTACCATTCTGTTCCATATCAAGTCATTACAAGGTCCGAATAAGCGCTTTTATCGAGTGTAGTGTAGGAGGACATACAATATTTGGCCTACTCGTTCATTATAACCGCGCAATGGAGCCTACATTAAGGGTGCATTCCACACTTAAATGATGCGCGGCTAAAAACAGGCATGGGTTCGGATCTTCGGCCACAAACTGATGTAAAATCTTTAACAAAAACCCTGTAAAAGTATATAATTTCTAAATGGGCACACCCGTGCCATTATTTCAGAGGACTTGTGAGCTATTGAAATTGAATAAAAAATACGTACAATCCTCCTTAAACCTTCTTCAACTTTTCGGCAAAACTCCATAAAATATATGAATATGTGTCAAATTCTACCCGCAAACCAGAGAAAACGTACGAAATGATTTTCTTTTTATGTATGTTCAAGTGTTTCTCGTCCAAAGAACAATTTGAAATGGAGAAAAAAAAACAGGGGTTCGACCTACTCGTTTTTTGTAAAATTTTATCGCCATAAAGGAATCATCATTTTCGCTTCCCGAAAAAGTGCGGATTTTGGCCCGCCAGATATTCAATTCCGGACACGATTGACTCTGTAGTGGCGAGTGGGTGCGATAAACAAGCAATTGTTATATCCTCGTGTGAAGAAATGGTTACGTCCAGCAGGATGATACTATAGATATCAGCTAGTAGAAAGGTAAGAAGAATTACCATGCTGTCAAAATCGGGCGTGCTTCCTTATTATAAAATTAGGGAGGGGCCATTTGTGCGAAACCGTGGCCTAGTGTGGAGTGCACCCTTAAGGCTAGGGTGTTTTCTCAGAATTTCTGTTCTCAAGGCTATGCTAATCTGGGAGTGTTCGCGAGTTTCTTGATATGCGACAGTTCCTTGTAATATGCAGTTTTATCGGATATCCCGTCAATCACTTTCCCCATACCCCATCTTTGTTTTGCGACTTTTGCTGACTTTTGAGAGCCCAATAAAAATATCGTAGCATTATGCTTTGACCGTGACAATGAAAGCCATGAACAAAGATCGGGAGCGTTGACCAGCTTTCGAATGAGGCATGAGAAGCAAAATAAACGCAAAAATAGCTGAAATTCGAGCCAAATTGTCAATTTTTCATTCTGACTTTTTCAAAAAATTGGGGGGTGGGAGTACAAACTTCGAGATAAAAGGGACAAAACCAGAATAATACGCTCTCATTCACATTAGATCAGGGTGCTGGTGTGATCGGTATTGAAAATTAATCACTTTGACATTCACATTGACGATAATTGGGACATACAGGTCACAAGCGTAACATATGTGCCTAACCAAGGGGAGGTAATTCTGTATAGGTCCAAATAGCATATATGCAAGGACAATGATATCATACCATGTAGTATGCATAAAATCGAAACATTTCTGACTAAGATAAATGAACTTTACTATCCCGTTCCATATCAAGTCATTACAAGGTCAGAATAAGCGCTTTTAACGAATGTAGTGTAGGAGATCATACAATATTTGGCCTACTCGTGTATTATAACCGTGCAATGAAGCCTACATCAAGGGTGCATTCCACACCTAAATGATGTGCGGTTAAAAATAGACATGGGTTCGGGTCTTCGGCCTTAAATATATGTGAAATCTTTAAGAAAACCCCTGTAAAAGTACATATTTTCCGAATGGGCACACTCATGCCATTATTCCAGGAGGCAAGTGAGCTATTGAAATTGAAAATGAAAGACGCACAATCCTCCTTAAACCTTCTTCAACTTTTCTGAAAAACTCCTTAAAATATATGAAAATGTGTCAAATTCTACCCGCAACCCAGAGAAAACGTATGAAACGATTTTCTTTTTAAGTATGTTAAAGTATTTCCCGTCCAAAGGACAATTTAAAATGGCGAAAAAACAGGGGGTCGACCTACTCGTTTTTTTGTAAAATTTTGTCGCCATAAAGGAATCATCATTTTCACTTCCCGCAAAAGTGCGGATTTTGACCCGCCAGATATTCAATTCCGGACACGATTAACTCTGTAGTGGCGAGTGGGTGCGATCAACAAGCAATTGTTATATCTTCGTTTGGAGAAATGGTTACGTCCAGCAGGGTGATACTACAGATATCAGCTAGTAGAAAGGGAAGAAGAATTACCATGCTGTCAAAAACAGGCGACCTTCCTTATTATGAAGTTAGGGAGGGGCCATTTGTGCGAAACCGTGGCCTAGTGTGGAGTGCACCCTTAAGGCTAGAGTGTTTTCTCAGAATTTCTGTTCTCAAGGCTATGTTTGCGAGTTTCTTGGTATGCGACACTTGCTTGTAGTATGCAGTTTTATCGGATGTCCCGTCAATCACTTTCCCCCTACCCCATCTTTGTTTTTGCGACTTTTGCTGAAAAATCGAGAGTTTCAGAGCTCAATAGGAATATTATAGCATTATGCTTTGACCGTGACAATGAAAGCCATGAACAAAAATCGGGAGCGTTGACCAGCTTTCGAATGAGGCATGAGAAGCAAAATAAACGCAAAAATAGCTGAAATTCGAGCCAAATTGTCAATAATTTTTCATTCCGACTTTTTCAAAAAATTGGGGGGTGGGAGTACAAACTTCGAGATAATTGGGACAAAACCAGAATAATACGCTCTCATTCACTTTAGATCAGGGTGCTGGTATGATCGGTATTGAAAATTAATCACTTTGACATTCATATTGACAATAATTGGGACATACAGGTCACTAAGCGCAACATATGTGCCTAACCAAGGGGAGGTAATTCTGTATAGGTCCAAATAGCATACATGCAAGGACAATGATATCATACCATGTAGTATGTATAAAATCGAAACATTTCTGACTAAGATAAATGAACTTTACTATCCCGTTCCATATCAGGTCATTACAAGGTCCGAATAAGCGCTTTTAACGAATGTAGTGTAGGAGATCATACAATATTTGGCCTACTCGTGTATTATAACCATGCAATGAAGCCTACATTAAGGGTGCATTCCACACCTAAATGATGTGCGGTTATAAATAGACATGGGTTCGGGTCTTCGGCCTTAAATATATGTGAAATCTTTAAGAAAACCCCTGTAAAAGTATATATTTTTCGAATGGGCACACTCATGCCATTATTCCAGGAGGCAAGCGAGCTATTGAAATTGAAAATGAAAGACGCGCAATCCTCCTTAAACCTTCTTCAACTTTTCTGAAAAACTCCTTAAAATATATGGAAATGTGTCAAATTCTACCCGCAATCCAGAGAAAACGTACGAAATGATTTTCTTTTTATGTATGTTAAAGTGTTTCCCGTCCAAAGGACAATTTAAAATGGCGAAAAAACAGGGGGTCGACCTACTCGTTTTTTGTAAAATTTTTGTCGCCATAAAGGAATCATCATTTTCGTTTCCCGAAAAAGTGAGGATTTTGGCCTGCCTGATATTCAATTCCGGAAACGATTAACTCCGTAGTGGCGCGTAGTTGAGACCAGCAAGCAAATGTTATATCCTCGTTTGAAGAAATGGTTACGTCCAGCAGGGTGATACTATAGATACCAGTTAGTAGAAAGGGAAGAAGAATTACCATGCTGTCAAAAACAGGCGACCTTCCTTATTATGAAATTAGGGAGGGGCCATTTGTGCGAAACCGTGGCCTAGTGTGAAGTGCACCCTTAAGGCTAGAGTGTTTTCTCAGAATTTCTGTTCTCAAGGCTATGCCAATCTGAGAGTGTTTGCGAGTTTCTTGGTATGCGACACTTGCTTGTAGTATGCAGTTTTATCGGATGTCCCGTCAATCACTTTCCCCTTACCCCATCTTTGTTTTTGCGACTTTTGCTGAAAAATCGAGAGTTTCAGAGCTCAATAAGAATATTATAGCATTATGCTTTGACCGTGACAATGAAAGCCATGAACAAAGATCGGGAGCGTTGACCAGCTTTCGATTGAGGCATTAAAAGCAAAATAAACGCAAAAATAGCTGAAATTCGAGCCAAATTGTCAATAATTTTTCATTCCAACTTTTCCAAAAGATTGGGGGGTGGGAGTACAAACTTCGAGATAAAAGGGACAAAACCAGAATAATACGCTCTCGTTCACTTTAGATCAGGGTCTTGGTATGATCCGTATTGAAAATTAATCACTGTGACATTCACACTGACAATAATAGGACATACAGGTCACTAATCGTAACATACATGCCTAACCAAGGGGAGGTAATTCTGTATAGGTCTAAATAGCATATATGCAAGGCCAATGCTATCATACCATGTAGTGTGCATAAAATAGAAACATTTCTGATTAAGATAAACGATCTTTACGATCCTGTTCCATATCAAGTCATTACAAGGTCCGAATAAGCGCTTTTGTCGAGTGTAGTGTAGGAGGACATACAATATTTGGCCTACTCGTGTATTATAACCGCGCAATGGATCCTACATTAAGGGTGCATTCCACATCTAAATGATGTGCGGCTAAAAACAGGCATGGGTTCGAATCTTCGGCCACAAATTGATGTAAAATCTTTAACAAAAACCCTGTAAAAGTATATATTTTCTAAATGGGCACACCCGTGCCATTATTTCAGAAGACTTGTGAGCTATTGAAATTGAATAGAAAATACGTACAATCCTCCTTAAACCTTCTTCAACTTTTCTGAAAAACTCCTTAAAATATATGAAAATGTGTCAAATTCTACCCGCAACCCAGAGAAAACGTATGAAATGATTTTCTTTTTATGTATGTTAAAGTGTTTCCCGTCCAAAGGACAATTTAAAATGGCGAAAAAAACAGGGGGTCGACCTACTCGTTTTTTGTAAAATTTTATCGCCATAAAGGAATCATCATTTTCGTTTCCCGAAAAAGTGAGGATTTTCGCCTGCCTGATATTCAATTCCGGAAACGATTAACTCCGTAGTGGCGCGTAGTTGAGGCCAGCAAGCAAATGTTATATCCTCGTTTGAAGAAATAGTTACGTCCAGCAGGGTGATACTATAGATATCAGTTAGTAGAAAGGGAAGAAGAATTACCATGCTGTCAAAAACAGGCGACCTTCCTTATTATGAAATTAGGGAGGGGCCATTTGTGCGAAACCGTGGCCTAGTGTGGAGTGCACCCTTAAGGCTAGGGTGTTTTCTCAGAATTTCTGTTCTCAAGGCCATGCCAAACTGAGAGTGTTTGCGAGTTTCTTGGTATGCGACACTTGCTTGTAGTATGCAGTTTTATCGGATATCCCGTCAATCACTTTCCCCCTACCCCATCTTTGTTTTTGCGACTTTTGCTGAAAAATCGAGAGTTTCAGAGCTTAATAAGAATATTATAGCATTATGCTTTGACCGTGACAATGAAAGCCATGAACAAAAATCGGGAGCTTTGACCAGCTTTCGAATGAGGCATGAGAAGCAAAATAAACACAAAAATAGCTGAAATTCGAGCCAAATTGTCAATAATTTTTCATTCCGACTTTTTCAAAAAATTGGGGGGTGGGAGTACAAACTTTGAGATAAAAGGGACAAAACCAGAATAATACGCTCTCATTCACTTTATATCAGGGTGCTGGTGTGATCGGTATTGAAAATTAATCACTTTGACATTCACATTGACAATAATTGGGACATACAGGTCACTAAGCGTAACATATGTGCCTAACCAAGGGGAGGTCATTCTGTATAGGTCCAAATAGCATATATGCAAGGACAATGATATCATACCATGTAGTATGCATAAAATCGAAACATTTCTGACTAAGATAAATGAACTTTACTATCTCGTTCCATATCAAGTCATTACAAGGTCCGAATAAGCGCTTTTAACGAATGTAGTGTAGGAGATCATACAATATTTGGCCTACTCGTGTATTATAACCGTGCAATGAAGCCTACATTAAGGGTGCATTCCACATCTAAATGATGTGCGGTTAAAAATAGAAATGGGTTCGGGTCTTCGGCCTTAAATATATGTGAAATCTTTAAGAAAACCCCTGTAAAAGTATATATTTTCCGAATGGGCACACTCATGCCATTATTCCAGGAGGCAAGTGAGCTATTGAAATTGAAAATGAAAGACGCGCAATCCTCCTTAAACCTTCTTCAACTTTTCCGAAAAATTCCTTAAAATATATGAAAATGTGTCAAATTCTACCCGCAACCCAGAGAAAACGTACGAAATGATTTTCTTTTTATGTATGTTAAAGTGTTTCCCGTCCAAAGGACAATTTAAAATGGCGAAAAAAACAGGGGGTCGACCTACTCATTTTTTGTAAAATTTTATCGCCATAAAGGATTCATCATTTTCGTTTCCCGAAAAAGTGAGGATTTTGGCCTGCCGGATATTCAATTCCGGAAACGATTAACTCCGTAGTGGCGCGTAGTTGAGACCAGCAAGCAAATGTTATATACTCGTTTGAAGAAATGGTTACGTCCAGCAGGGTGATACTATAGATATCAGTTAGTAGAAAGGGAAGAAGAATTACCATGCTGTCAAAAACAGGCGACCTTCCTTATTAAGAAATTAGGGAGGGGCCATTTGTGC